>MU182831.1:0-17683 GCA_016904865.1 Pissodes strobi
TTTAAGTATACTATAGTTTTTAAATTCTGTTTATAGCTCCATATATTCCACATTTTTGGTATGAGGCACCATAGGTCTAAATTGATTTATTTTTGAGATAATGACATTTGAAAAACGTCATTTTCATCACTTTGAGTATCTGTAGAATCCATACAGCTCAAATTGGAGCAAAACTGATTTTTTATTCCTATATTACCTTTTTAGGAGCAGCTGAGTGGCAGATGTGGTCCCTGAGTGGTAGATGTGGTCCACCCGCATCGCCCGGTGAAACACCATCACATTGGCTTTAATGGCTTAGGTGGCGTGAAATGACCTCTGGTTCAAGTTTCGTCACTATGTCTTTGTGATACGGTTCCCAGGGTGGAAAAGAAAAAAAATTGCATGATGGCCCCCCATTCAGATCTCCGGGTGGAGGCTGGCCTGGGGGGATCATCAGGCCTAAACGTCTCCAGGATAAAAAATAAACTGCCATTGAAATTCTGCAACATCAGAGGCATCAACACAAATATTAACTCGGTCCACCAGCACCTAACATCAAATATGCCTTATATTTAACTCTATCAGCAACAAAAGTGAAATCAAAGACTACACATGTTCACTTGAATATACGCGGATATACGACATACAAACCTAAGGACTTCGATATCACGTGGTTCAAATTAAGCACAGATCGAGCAACCAACTTTATGTGTTGCTTGTATAGACCACCTATTGTATAGCCGACCTATTAAACACCAATATAAACGGCTTTTCTCAAATCTTGGCAATCAAATTGATTTTCTGCAGATCAACTATCCAACGGCAGAAATTATCATAGTAGGAGACTTCAACGTGCATACCATCAACTGGTTGAAACACTCCAACAAAAACGACGATGAAGGGCGAGAAGCCGAGTGTTTTGCTATAAGTCACGGACTTACTCAGCTGGTTAACAAACCTACCAGGATTACTGAGCGTCAAAAAGATTTTGCTAGCTTCCTGGACCTATTCTTAACAGTTAGCTTTGACCTCTACACCATAACTGACCAAACTACGTTGGGCTCATCAGACCACAATCTTATCTCCGCAACCTGTAAACTTGGCTATCAAAATGCATAAGACACAGGTACGAAAGGTTCGGCACCACAATATCTGCAAAGTGGTGAGATCTTGGCGAGTTTTATTTTTCTTTTCCTTGGGAAGATGTCTGCTTTAGGAATCAAAACACCCTTGAATCTGCTGACGAGATAACTCAATTTATCCTAGCTGGTATGGAAGCTTTCATCCCCTTTTCTATGAAACGTATCTCAAACAGTAAACCAGGATTTGGGAAAAAATGGGCAAAAACAGTCAATTTTAAAAATGCCACCTAGCGCAAGGCGCCGAGATTCGACAACCGAAAATCGAAATATATTCGTCACGACTAGAAACCAGTGTAAGCGGACCATTAACGAGAGCAAGGAAGGATATAACGAGCAGATCAAGAACAAGCTTCTCAACTGTCCTAACGGATCAAGATCCTTTTAGTCAGTTGCCAAAGCTGTCAATCAGGGTTTCTCAAAGACGTCAATTCCACCACTGACTGATGGCGAAGCGAAACGAATACTCAAAAGCCTAGAAACTAACAAGGCCACAGGACCGGATGGCGCTCCAGCAATAGTGCTTAAGGGTAGGTCCATAGTGCACCGCTTCTCGCTAGCCGGCTTTTACTCTACCCGCTTGGTCAACCTGCGCGATTGTAGCAAGTGGTGGTCATATAGCACCGCTTGCGTGAGTATCTCGCTTCGTCTCAGTTGGCATCATGGAGCTATCTCGTGAGCATCTGATATGAATTTTGTTAGAACTTGGTGAATACCATACTTCAATCGCTTGTCCCATATAACATTTTTTAAAAGCACTTCCGAAATTAAAATATATTTATCAATTTCCATCCTACGGATCTTAGTTTTCTAATCAATGTTTATAAATATTTAATATTTGTTTAAATGACAGAGCAACAAACTAGAATAATCCTGCGTATTGCACTGCACATCAAATAACATCAAACACCGAGCGGGTTAAGCGGTATGCGAGAAAAAGAAATAAAAACTAATTCCGGTAAAAGCTGATTAAGCAGGTTGAAACAGGCTACAGGCGCACTATGGCCACGCGCTACCATTCCTTTATACATTTTTTTATCGCTAGTCTGCCGCCAGTGGCGGATTTAGCGGGGGGCGAAGGGGTTTCAACCCCCCCCCCCCCCGCGTTTTGTCCCTTTACTTTAAATCGCCCCCCCCCCCCTCAGATAAATCCTGGATCCGCCCCTATCTGCCGCGGTGAAACGAGAAGCGAGAAGCGGTGCACTATGGACGTACCCTAAGGAATGTGCTGCTGACCTAACAGCTCCACTATGCAGGCTTTTCTCCCTATCATACGGAACTGCATGCTTATCTTCTAGCTGGAAATGCGCTCAGGTGCAACCAATCCCGACGAAAGGTAAAAACGATTCCAAATAACTACCGTCCAATTGCCTTAGTTCCCATCATGTCCAAAGTCATGGAGAAACTAATCAACGACCAGCTCTTACAATTTCTTGAATAGGCAGGGATTATAAGCGATCGCCAATATGGCTTCTGCAAGCACAGATCAACGGGAGATCCCCTGAATTACGTGACTCACTTGTGGACCAAAGCCATCTAAAGCGCATTGATGGACGTCTCTCGGAGGTATTTAAAATCAAGGCTGGAGTTCCTCAAGGGTGTATATCATCCACATTGTGATCAATATCAACGATATCTTAGACAGAACCAACAATTCTATTTACAGCTTTGCAGACGTCAGCACTCTCATATCATCATTCAAGTCGCGAACTCCAATGACCGCTACTCGTTCCCAACGCGAGGGAAAAAATCAGATGGCTGCCATAAATGAGGATATGAATGTCACCGTGGAATGGGGTGAGGAAAACCGTTAAAAATGTAACGCAGGAAAGTCTCAAGCAGCTGTCTTCTCAAAAAAGCAAACACCACAAGACCTGGCCTATCAATGACAGGACAAACACTGACCCTGGCCTCATCCGTAAGTTTACTAGGCATCAACGTAGAAAACAACATGTATTGGCGTAATCGCGTCATCAAAATCACCAAGGCAGCAGCACAAAAGCTAGGAGCACTCTATAGAGCAAAAAAGTTGTATACACTTCATCAGCTCTTACTGCTCTATAAAGCCCAGATAAGACCATCTCTGGAAACCTGTTCCCATGTGTGGAGGTCGGCACCCAAACACTTGCTCAAGATATTGGAATCCATACAGACAAGAGCAGTCCTTCTTGTGGATGACGCAGAGTTGATCAAAGACCTTGATAGCCTTGAATATCGAAGAAGAGTGGCGGACCTATCTCTTTTCTATCGATGCTACTACGGAAGGTGTTTGAACGAGCTGACACTTATGATTCCGCACAGAGTTGTGTCATACAGAAACACCAGTCAGACACAAGCTGCCCATCAACTTACGATTCAGTTGCGAACACCTAGGACGAACTGTTACGGGACTCCTTTATTTGGTGGACTGGAGCGCTCTGTAACGAACTTCCGAATAACGTCTTTCCCGAAAACTACAACCTACAGCGCGGCGCTTCAAATGCAACGTCCACCATCTTCTGCGCACACACACCGCTCGTTGATTGGTATAGGATTTTCATTTTGTGTCTGCGCCGAACATAAATATAGCTATCGCATTGTATCAATTATTACAGATGGTGTCATTTTTGTGCTATCCATGTACCTTCTTAGATGCTACCATGTGCTAACTCATTAAAACTCAAGATATTAAGTGCACTCGGTTTTCAAAAGGGTGGAAGTATCGATTTTCACATATAAATTAATTTAGACGTATAGTGTAATATCCGAATATAGGAATATGCAGGATGTTCCATTTAAAACATAAACGTTTGACTAAGTTGGGGTATGAAACCTTCGGAAAATGCACTAAAACAGAGTTTTATCTACAATACCGAAATAAACAAATAAAAATTCTGTTTCGGTACTGTGGATAAAACTCTGTTTTAGTAATACAAGTTTGATTTAGAAGTTTTTCGAGACCCTGCATATTCAAATATATTTTTAATTACGCTGAAGAACAGTATCTATATATTGCCCTGTTAATTGTATTTTTTAAATAAATAGTTTAGGTATAGAATTGTAGGACCCTGTATAACTAACACCTTTTAGTATTTTATTAAATTGTAATAATTAGTTATTAGAATTTCGGCCAAAAATTGAATTTCGACAGATATATGTACAGGGTGTCCCATTTTCGTGTGTTTTACGGGGTTTCTCGCTGATGAGTAGAGATACAAAGATGCGGTTTTCGCAATAGTTGGCTACTTTTTTGTGAAACTTAATATGCCATATACAGATTTTTCCTAGCCGTCTTAGTTTCTAAGATACAGGGTGAAATTGAAAACGTTGCATTTTTGGACCCCCTCGTATCTCAGTTATTGTTTATCCTATCGGAGAGGTAAAAAATATTTCTTATGCATTTTCTTACGTAGATTCCAGTGGTGTAGTTAGATTTTTTTCAAGTTTTTCAGTTTTTGAGATATTGACTAAAGTTGCTTTTTTTTTAAATAGAACACCCTGTATATTATATAACCACCTCGTTGTGGGCTTTCTAAAAATATAATATAGTCTATACTTATTTTCATAAATAAAATTAAAAAATGCATTTTTTTACTTTTTAACATGTGTTTTCTGGGGTTCCTCGCTTATGAGCAGAGATAAAAAGATGAGGTTTGCGCAGTATTTGCTACTTTTTGATAAAATAAAAGATGCCATAATTACTTTTCTCGTGGCTCTCTTAGTTTCTGAGCTATGAGGTGATTTTGAAAATTTGTCGTTTTCAAGCACCCCCTGTATCTCGGTTATTTAAAAAGTTATTGTAAATGCAAAAACGGTTTATATAGATTTTTTTACCGTAGAATCTAGTGGCGTACTTGTTTTTGATGTGTAAACATCTTACGTGGCGGTATGAAGGTAAATCTCGGGAAATGTGTGGACGGAAATGGGGGGACGGAAATGTGGGGACGCAATTTGTAAACCGATTGTGACATTATAGACTTTCCGCGTGTTAGCCACACGTGATAACTACTACACCACGAAGCGATATGGAAGAAAACTTATTTTTGGTATATAGAGATAAAGAGTAATGAACACCTAAATCACATAAACGTCTTAAATAATGAATTCCCTTATTAGTAGTTATTTAAAAAAAAAATCTAATGCCACCACGAATGACATCAACCTATAGACACAGCTTATTCACTACCAGCTAGTCAATCATTTTTGATTTGGGAAAGTCAATAACCAAAATTCGTAAATTTTAGAAGAGAGCCATGACTGAATATTGTTGTAAACGTCTGGGCATCTGAATAATACTTTTGACAGTTCGTTTAATTAAAAATAATAATATGCTTTTTTATCGTCTAAAATTCGTTTTAAAAACGATTTTAAATGGCAAAATTGTATGAAAATCCTGGATTAGCTTGCCTCTCAAAGCGCACGGGTTATAATGTCACCATCGGTTTACAAATTCCGTCCCGACATTTCCGTCCCCCCATTTCCGTCCACACATTTCCCGAGATTTACCCTCATACCGCCGCGTAAGATGTTTACACGTCAAAAACAAGTACGCCACTAGAATCTGCGGTAAAAAAATCTATATAAAACCGTTTTTGCATTTATAATAACTTTTTAAATAACCGAGATACAGGGGGTGTTTGAAAACGAGAAATTTTCAATATCACCCCGTAGCTCAGAAACTAAGAGAGCCACGAGAAATGTAATTATGGCATCTTTCATTTCATCAAAAAGTAGCAAACTATTGCGCAAACCGCATCTTTTTATTTCCACTCATTCTTGTATCTCTACTCATAAGCGAGAAACCCCGTAAAACACACGAAAATGGGACACCCTGTCCTCGCATAAAATAAAAGATTGACATCGATCACCTACAATATAACTGCACAAATAATCAGGTCCTACCCATAACTAACCAAAATTCGTGCCCCACGTCCAGAAAAAAAAAGAAAGAATTACTTGCATTCACGTACTGAAGGTCTGGTGGAAATACATTTATCCTATTGATTTCCTATTAAAAAACAAAGGCCTTAAACGTAAGCTAAATAATTTTTCTAATTAATATTTTCCATAGTAAGATGCTGGCAACTTGGTATACATTTCTCATATATTTTTAGTGCATGATGGCATATGGATTACTTAAAAGTAAACAGCGCCGACATATGGTATTAAGATATTATGTGTCTTTTTGCTCCACCTAGTGGGGCAAAATTTTACATTTTGTTGAGTTATGTGAGAGGAAAATGCTGGATACAATATACCAAGTTCATTCACATGGTACATATCTCGTAGGTCAAAGCAAGATATTCCAGCAGTTCAGATTCACTGATATTCGAATTACTGTGACAGGTCCAATGCGACCGATGAATCAGTCATTCGCGACATATTTCTTCAAGGCGCTTCATTTTTTTTGCCTAATTTTTTGCTTGTAGTAAGTAGTCATATATGATGAAGAAGTTTACATTTCTGGCCTTTTTTCCTTGCTGTATTTCTTTAATAAGCAATAAGAGCAGCCGCTGATACTTTAACAAATAACCGTAAAGGTAGTTTCGGATGTTGATGGAGACAGTTTCGAATAACTACGGATATTCAAGGCTAATCCATCGAAATTCATATTTTCTCCTTCTAATACAGCGTGAAATTCCTCAGGTGATGCTTCCCCTGTACATTTATCGAGGTTGAAAGGGCATATATCAAAGACCTTGAATCCTGAAATTTCTTAGTCTATTGCTGAATGGGAATCATAAGCAACAAACAAATTTTTTTTTAGTAGTTCAAAAAATGCTAAATCGAAATCTTGAGCACGCAGGTGAGCAGTACCGATGTGATTCTCTCTGCATAACTCATAAAATTTCAACCAAATATGGTTTGCATGCTTATTTAAAATAAGTAAATGTTTCAACCATAGATTATCAGACCATTGAGACATTCTTTCTAGTTGGGACATCTCGGATATATTATCAAATGGGGGAACGTAGGATCTAGCTGCTGTGACATTACATTAGATAGTGCTAGTCTGTCCTCGCTCATCTGAACTGCAAATCTGACTGTTTCTTTGACATAGGATTTTCCAAACTGTCCTGGACAATACTTACACCAGACTCGCCGACACTAAAGATGTATGCTTTAAATCGATGTTTGTCCAAAACGTCCTCGAGGGTTTTAAAAAAAAATCCAACGGCTTCAACTTTGACGATATGCGGCTAAGACCTTTCTGGTTGGTAAAGACTTAGGAGCGGATTTCTCTTCAAAAAATACCTGATGCAATTTTTACTACTTCATAACCTGATTTGCCCTCATTTGCTCTTGTCGTTTCGTGAGACGTGGTTCAATTATTGGAGCTTGATCGCAATCGTTTCTTTTTTCAATTGATCACCGAATGTTGTTGCTCTTGAACGAATGAGAGTTATATTGAGCTGTTCAACTAATCAATCCTATCCTTGGGTCTTTCTCTTGTAATTTCAGACCACCTGAGACGAAAATATATTTTACCATTGGAATTAATGTGGGGCAATATCATATGGGTTTGGGTACCGACATTGACATCTTCTGTTCTTTATGAAACAAAATAAAACCTCGAGATAGAAAAAGTTCAATAAAGAATGCAGAAAAACCAAAATTTTTCTAAAATTGCTACTTATCTTGCTTATCTCCTAGCATCGCAAAATTATAATTAGCTACAAGCAAAATACACTTGGGTTTGTCACTTGCAACTCAATGTTCTGAGCTTAATAGCACAGTTGCCACATCTGCCTAATAGCAGACTTAATTAACTTAACCTCTTTTCTTTTTTTATGACGATGACACACATACTAAAGGGAGATCCTATGACACTCATCGAGCGGTGTGTGTGCGTAGATGTTGATTGACACTGTTCTTGAATAGCTGTAGGTTGTAATTTGGGGGAAACAGAGGTCCTGGGAGTGAGTTCCACAGCGATGCAGTGCGCGAGACAAAGCAGTCCTTGTAAAGCGCTGTTCTAGGTGTTTCCAGTTGTTCGACGAACTGGTGCGCTCTTGCAGTCTGTCGTGACTGTCTGACAGGCTTTGCTGGAGGCGGGATGAGGCGGGCCAAATCTTGGGAACATCTGCGTGAAAATATCTGTAAAACAGGGGTATCTCGGCCACATGTCTGCGGTGTTCCAGACTATCCAGATCCCGACTCAACTCCGGGTCTACGAGACGCACAGCTCACTTCTGAATGGAATCCAGCAGCTTTAGGGTGTGCTTTGGTGCGGCACCCCAGATGTGTGAGCAATATTCTAGGCACAGTCTTATTTGCGCTTTGTAGAGCAAGAGCAGCTGCTGTGGTGTATACAATTTTTTGTTGCGAAATAGCACACCAAAATTCTGCGAGGCTGATTTTGCGATGTTAGTAACGTGGTCATGCCAGTACATATTGATGTTGATCGAGACACCCAGTAGTCCGATTGACGAGGATGAAGGAATGGTCGATCCTGTCATAATGATGTCAGTGCCCGCCGTATTGACTTTCTTGGTAAACGTGGCAGCTTGAGTTTTTGCTGCATTGAATTCAACCAAATTTCTATCGCCCCGAGTTCCAACCCTCTCCAGATCTCGATTAATTGCTGTAATCTGCTCCCGTCTGCGGTGATCTGTCTTAGTCGCTGGTAAAGGTTTTTCCGATCTAAATTGAGAACAAGGGTACTGTCATCTGTAAAACTGTAAATAGTATCATTGGTTTCGGTTAGCAGGCCATTAATATAGATGAGCAGCAGAGTGAGTGAAAGTATTGCACTCTGAGGCACGCTCGCGTTAATGGTGAATGTGTTTGAGGTGTATTCATCAACTGCAACGTGCAGAGATCGGCTCTTAAGGAAACTGGCAAGCCAAATGCAAAGAGAGGCTGGCAGTACGAAGGACGGCAGTTGTTGAGCAATCCATCATGCCAAACTCTAACGAATGCCTTCGAAATATCCAACGCAATCGCTCCAGGGTACTGTCGTCCTAATACTACTTGTGTTTCTAGATGAACGGTATTGGCACATTTAATTTTTTTTAAATCTAAGCATATTGTGCAATTTTTTTCCTTTATTTCTGTTTTATGCGTATATATGAGTTAATGGATATTCTGTAGCCAATATTGAATTATTTTTCCTTTTAGGATATATCTTAACTTTAAAACATTTACGCATGCAATAATTGAATAAATAGATCTTTCATGACAAAGATGTGTTTGCCCATACTTAGACTCTTCGTACACCCGGTATAATAGTCGTTTCTGTTCCATATCGTTTAGAAAAATATTTACTCCAAATGGTGTGAAAATTTCGTTCTAATATTTTAACGGGTGATAGTATACTTATGACTTATGTATCACAAAATATGAAAACTGGGGTTTGTATTTTATTTCTATTAAAGGTCTAGGTCTCCCAAGTGATCACAGTGGAGACAATCTTTTTTCCTGTATTGGTTATTGAATTATTTGTACAGGGAAGGTACCGGCAGAGGGGTGAGGTCACGATATTTATTCTACCCCGTAGTTTTGACGTTTACATATGTTATGGCTAGGACCTTATATTATGGTTCTCTGTTATTTCTTGGTGAGGAAATACATATTTGGCAAATCTCATCATACCATCCATTTTCCAGATACTGCTTATTGCACAAAACGTTTCAAGAAATGTTTATTTTTAATCCTTATCATTAACGTGGTTCCCGTTATTATTAAGCCTTACTGCTCGGTCTTCTACTGGCGCGCCGCGCCCGTGAACAGAGAATTTATTAGCAGGTAACAAGAAAAGCTAGCCTTCACTGTTGTTAGTTCGTGATGGATCTTTGGTTCGTGTCACCAAACGGAGACCTGGACCTTGAATGGTACAAATGAAATAAAAACTCTTATTTGAAAGTCATCTTCAAAGAAACTATCGTTGGAATACATTTTCAGACCAGTGTTCGTAGGAATATTTTTTTCATATTTAGTCAAATAGGTATTCGACCAATTTAATTTATCATTCGTTTTTTTGTTTTCAGGTGCAAAGGAGATATCCTGCAGGCAATGGAGCTTATGGTTGGAGACGAAGACGTATCCTCTCCATCGGCGTTTTCGCCGCTCGGTCCACCGCATCATTTTCATCGGTACAGTCCGTCGAGGAGATTTTTGTCTGCCCCCTACGCAGGCACTGGTTACCTATCTTCGATCATTAGACCGCCTCCAGACTATTTGTCCATGATGGGTCCCTTACACGATATGTATAACGAGAAAGCTACTGCTTCTTCTCCAGGTTCTAACACGAGTTCAGATAAAACTTCGTATTCAGAATAGACCGGCAATATATCAGTAAGTTTAGTGCCAAAATATTGTTATAAGTGATATGTCGATATCTCAGATTATATAAGCGTTAAACGCAAAAGATATCATGTTAATAGTGTAAAGTAATTTAGAAGATAACTTGAAGAATTTTCTTATGGTTCCTTATGACGGTTACTTATGTGAAAGTCTCTAAAACTTAACTAAAATAATAATTAATAAATATCCAAAATGTTTATCAATATATAGAATAACTTTTCAGGTAAAATATCGAAGCAGAAAAACTAAAACGATGAAGTTTCTGACTTCTGTTGCATTTTACAAGCGCGATTGGTACAGAGTGCGCAAAATGAATTGGTAATGGTAATCTAACAAATTAAAAGATGAGCTGATTTTTTAAAAGCATTTTCAGATATAATGATTATTAGATAGTACTAGAGAGAGAAATACTTTCCGTTTAGCATACCCGGCACTTTAACTGTTTCTGAAATTTTAACGTGATTGAACAATTAAAGATACCTATATAAAAATTAAGAGGTGCAAACCCTTGGCTTGAATTCTTGAGTTATTTTAGGGTATCCAATTGCGTGTGTATTTACGGGGTATTTCGGTAATTGTTAGTGCTAGAAACTATGAGTTTTCACAAACAATTTTATAAACTACACTTTTTATAAACACGAAGTTAGTATACTCCGTTCCCAAATCCACTGCTGGATATTTCAAAAGTAGATAATCTTAAATGATACTATAAATATGAATTTAGATATCAACAGAATGAAAAGACTTTTTGAAATGTTTTGAAAGGTAAGTTACAAAGGTGTGCTTTACATTTTTGCAAAATTTTAGTTTCTTCGAAAAACAATTTCATGGATTTATGAGACAAAAAATTTTCGAACATGTGTTTAAGTTCTAATATTTTTGCACCAGTTCAAAATAAAAACGTTATACATAATTTTTACTCAATAGGGATATTGTTAACAAATGTTCATTTTACAAAAAAAAAAATCGATAAGCAAATTTAACTGTTTTAAAGTCATTTATGGTGAATTTCCCCGATTCTTAAACAAAATGGAGATTTATGTAAAGCCAAAAGGTAGATAATTTTTATTTGCGCATAGATATTGAAAGACGAATTTTTGAACTTTTACAAAGCGGAAAACAGTTTACTGTGAACAATGTCCTAAATTGCTGGTGGAGTGAAGTCTATTTTAATGGTTCTACAAGTCGATTATTCAAAATTATGTGTGATGTGGGATTTAAATACAAACAAAAATGATAGGAGGAAGAATATATATGTAGTCCTCAAAAATAACTTTTTACTAGGAGAGGATAAGATGTTTGTGTTTCTAGACGAGGCTGGTTTACAAAAAATAGTAGTCGTGTGAGAAGATGGATGAAGGAGAATGATAATAGTTATTTATGCAAAGAGTGTGTAAATTGGCCCTTTTTTATGAATGGGAATATTGTATTGTGACAATCTCATGAATAAAAAAGGGTACCTCACACATGAGCAGCATAAAAAAATTTTCTACTACCGAAAAATATGTTAAAATAAAAGTATTATTACTTGCGCACTAGTGCGTAAAATGTTACTTTACGCACTAGTGCGAAAAAAATAAATTATTTTATGCACTGGACTAAATGTCAAAAATACGTCAAGTTTACTTTATGTACTAGTGCGTAAAGTAATTTATTTCAGGCACTGCATAAAAAAGGCATATTTTACGAATCTTAAAAAGTGCGTAAAGTGAGTATTTTACGCAGGGTAGCAGAATAAATGTTATCAAAATTCGTATTCAAGCAGAGATTTACAGTTTTGCATGCGGTTTACAGGGAGATATTTTATCCAAATTTTAGTTTACTGTCTTCCAATAAGAATAATGATAGGTACTAGCATAACACAATAACAAACGGTGATATTTTCTTAAATTAGGTAAAAAACAATATTCTAAAAAAATCCAATATTTCTGTTTTTTTTATCAGACCAAAGTGTGTCAACTGAAGCATGTAAAAACAAAAGTTTGAACCTCAACGGGATACCTCTAGTATCTAAAAATTCAGGAAAAAAAGTACGTCGTCGACGAGTACCAAAAATGTAGTGGATACGCTGTGCTCCGTTTACCCCATATCGTTGCCAATATGATCCAATTAAAATGGTATGGGGTTTTTGCAAAAACGGTTGAACAATTAGATTTAAAATTCAGAAATGTTTTAAGCAAGGTAGAAACTGATTAGAAAAAATCTCTATCAAATGTAGAATAACGGTAATCATAAATTATTCAGAGATGGCTAGAAAACCTCTCTTAAGTTTCTCCTTTGTTCATATTGTTTGAAAATTAAACAAATTCTGAAGATGCCTCGGCATACTTCAATCACTAAAGTATATTTTTGAGTGAAGTTGATTGCCATGAAAATATTTTGAACAGAAAAAAAGGTGAAGTGTCATCTTATATTAGTCTTTTCGAGCCTTAACTCATTCCCAAAATATAAGTGTATAGTATTTAACAGTTTCAAATTTGCATTTCTCTTCAACTGATACATTCTAAAAGTACATACCTAGTTATTACTGCCATCTTGAAATGGCTGGTTTCAATGTTCCCCACAACGCCCACCACCCAGGTCGAGGAGTGAACCCTCATTATTAAAGAGCAGATTATATACAAACAGAAACTTTAAAAATATGCGTATATATATATATGCGCATTTATGTAGGATATATGCAAAAAGATACACAATATGCAGTAATGAAACAAGTAAATTTTTGTTTTCTAAATTAAATTTTCATTAAATTTTGGGTTTGAGTATTGAATAAAGATAATTAAAGTTGTATATACTTCATTAAATCACAAATACCCTTTTCCTATATCAATTTATATCAAACTTATATTAATATTAATTTGAAAAAGTATAAAAGCGCACTAGCTATTGCGTGTGGTTCAAGGTTTTGAACTAAAAAGTTGTGGCTTCTATCGCTAAGGACATGTTTGTACAAAAAAAAACGATCTCTCTACATCTGCTAAGGGCAAAATATTAATTTTGGAACTACGGCAGGTTCAATAGCCAAAATATTAAATTTACAGTTTACCCTGACATGTTTACGACTTGCCTTAAAACCTTCAAACTTCAAACCTGTGATTTTTCTATTAAACTTTCTAATCTTGCCACAATTGATTGTCCTACCTCACCACAATTGATTTTCTTACCTCACCTCGTATTTGTTTGCAATTTTATATACATGATTCTATTATATTCATCGACTCTGGTAGACTTTTACACGATTCTTCTAAAACGTAAGAAAATAAGACAGAAATACCGAAACATGCTTGGATATGCAATAGTTCTTAATATATGCATTTCTCCTTAAAAAACACAAAAATATGTGAAAAATGCGCATATAATAGGCAAAATGCATAAAATCCGGTTTGTACTCATTATGAAGGTCGGTTATTTTATCCTTACTTTAACACTGAGTTATGCGTACGGTGCCTGCTTAGAAAAATTACCAGATAAAGAAAGCCGTCATTTGATAGCGGTTAAGTTCAATAACTCCAAATTGTAGGGATTCATCCCCACAATTTTAAGTCATTAATATTGAATTTGGACTATGAAATAATGAGCCACTTACCCATTTTCCTTAACAATGGATCAAATGACTCTCAGTTGTCATTTCGACTCGTCAATTTTGCAGCAAAATATATTATTTTGAACTTTAAAAATTGATCGGGTGAAAAACGTATTTAAAATCTTTTCTAAAATATTAACATTTTATATGAAATTTGGTAGCACAGCGAAAATTACTAGAGACGTGTGCAATGGATCAATTTCAATTAGTGGTTGTCATTTCAGATAGAGGTTTGTATAATTTTTAAATATACCCTGTATTATAAATACTCATAAGGGATCATTCGATTATTAATAACTCTTTTTATTTGTAAAAACAAAGAAGAGAGACGTTTAGTTAAAACGTCCCAATGTCGTCAAAATATTTGGAATTTATGTATATATGTAATCTCAATTTTATTCCATTGCTGTGTAACATCCTTTAGGAGAAATAATAATTGTATTTTATAATCCGTATATTATAATTATTGTATAAACGCTGAAAAATCATAATCTGGAATAGCATAAACTACGACTTTTCTGATATACAGAGTGCTCCATTTAAAATGGGCATATATTAATATATTGTTATTCTTTAGCCGATTTTATTCGGCTTTGGCAAGAAATAATGAATGCATCCATGTGCCAATCGTATTGTAGGTATATATTTTTATCTGAACCAGAGGCGTGCGTTATAATGGTTTAAAACTCTATTCATTTCAGTGAATGAATATATTATCGAATATGATAACAAACTATTTTTTAAAAGATTAGCTGCGTTACATTATCAATAAAAATAAATTTAGAAGTCCAGTGGTAGAGGTTTGTAATTTAAAATTTTGAAAACATATTTGATGTGGAAGAAGACTACTTTTTCGATGACATTCTAGTTCAAAAAACATATATGTTTACCAAATCACCCAATGGCCTGGCCGCAGAACTTGTAAGTCAAAAACCAGACAAAGTTTCGTTCGATTACTAAGTTATTTTGTTCTAACGAGTGCAAGTTGTTGACCAACACTCTTTTGCAGGATTTTTGGCAATAATGGCGAATCGAAATTTATGGCTTATTAATAACTAATAGACGTTCACCACTAAAATGTTTAAATACTTGTAAAACGCACGCCTGTGACTTGGATTAATAGTTAAACTTCGAAAATGGTGCTCCTATGTATGCACAAATTTATCAAAATGATTACAACCCTGTATGTGTAATTAGCAAAAACCTTTAAAATGATACTGTTAATGATAATATAAGATTTAGTACCTCTAGGTAAATGTATCCTTCCAAGTTAGGGTTTAGATTTGTTAAAAGCTTTAGAAAATCGTAAATATTACTTAGGTAAGAAACATAATAATTATTATTAAATTTTTTATTTTTCGTTTCACCCAGTCTTCAAACTAAGTCATACAACGTATACGTAAGAATAAATAAAGAAGTCGTATAAGGTGTATATTTGCTGTTGTTTTTGTTAAATTCCCACAATCCCCAACAACATATAATCATATCAGACGAGACCTAATAGAGCCTCGATTGAATACAATACATGCAATGCCCAACCGGGACCAAAATAGGCTGACGGCAAAGTTGGAGGTTATTCGAAAAGTGCAAATTCTAATATCTGGACGGACATGATGTGTTTAATAGATTTAAGAAGAAAGCTATTGTTATTATCATAAAAACAGCCACGAGAGGCAGTAACGACTCATTTAGTTTTGACAGCCTCTTTTATGGGAAAAAGCGCAGGAAAATCTATTAATAACTTCAGTCGAACATGATTATAATAATTTTACGTAATGGTATTTCATAACTGATTCGTTAAGATTTATTTATGTACAACTGCAGACACGTATACCATGGTGGACGCGCACAAGGTTTAGTAGCAATAGGTATTATACTGGTTTCCATTTATGTCCTTTATTTCGAATATTCACTCCAAATTTTATTCTTGTTAGAACTTGTTTCGTATATTTACTACTTCTATATGTGTGTATAATATGCCATGTCCAACTGTAGAAAAATAGGTTTATAAGAAGCTCTTCTAGTGACATTCATTTAGGATTATCTTATCTGATATTTAAAATTTATATTATGTGTCATTAAGGAATTATAACAAATGACATTTTTTATTTTATAATCCATAATAAAGGCTATAACAAAATCAGCTTGAGTTATATATGCTTCAACCAAGTTTCTTGAAGTCGGGATTAGTTAAACCAAAAATAATTACTTGAAGACTCCAAAATTATTGAAAGGCCGCTTTACGATAGCAATATTTGTTGCTGTAATCAGCTACTAAAATGTTAATTGCGCCATTATATATACATTTCTTATTTCAGCAATTTTAATTGCACGTGCCTTTACAGTACACAATAAATATTGCATTTAAATTTTATTAAAACAGATCTACGAATACCAACATACCAGGTGCAGCCAAGATATATGTTTAGTATTTATTTTACATGTAGTGCAGTGTCATTCATACTATGTTTTAAAGGTAATTCGAAAAGAAGTGTCAAACCAAACATAGTTTTTTTTTAAATGGAACAAAATTATATGCAAAAATATGATTATTCTTTACGAAAGCGTTATGGTTTACATTACATAATTTTTTTATAAAACTTCATATTATCATATCGTTACATTTTGGCTTTTTCTTAAGACGTTTTCTCCAAATTACAAATAATTGTTTACTCTAGTTTTTAGATAAAACTCAAAATAATTAATAGTATCTACTTTTACCTCCAAATATACGGTAATTTTGTCATTCATTTGGAAATTAAGAACAATTCCGAGTTTTTCGAGATTATGGATAATTTTGGATTTATCTTGAAATTATTGATTATTGCTTTTATTTAAAAAATATAATAATTTAAAACGTTATCACTATCTTAAATAGGTATAATTTCGAGTTTAATCTGGGCATTATGCGTAACTTCGACTTTTATCTCCAAATTATAAACAAAATTCGACTTCCCGACACTTTTGAAGATGATAATAAATTATGAATGAATAAGGAATTATCTCTTAACCATCCACAATTTCGATCTTGCTCTCGGGATATTTATATTTCGTTCCCAATACCGAAATTATTGACAATGTTTGCGTTTTAAACTTTTAAATCAATACTATGACTAATTTTGACCTTTATTATTAAATTTTAACTTATATCTTGAATTTTGCCTAATATCTATTTTGATTTTGGAATTATGGATAACATCGACATTTATATCGAAATTTTACGTAATTCAGCTTTTATGACAAAATTGTGAATATTTTTTTCTCCAAATTATGACCATGTCTACTTTAGAACTAATGGATAATTTCGGCTTTATCTCGAAATTGTCTACGATTTCAACTTTCATATCGATATTAACAATGATTTCATAAATAAATCATCATTATAGATAATTTAGACTTCTATCTCGAAATTTGGGATCTTGAAATTACGCATTTGGAAGGTATGAATAATATCGGGTTTTATATTGAAATTATGGATAATTGCAACTTTTGTCACGAAATTATGATAATTCTGTTTTTTCCCAAAATTGTTCGTAATATCGACTTTTGTCTCTAAATTATGGATGCAGTTTTACCTCAAAATTATACATTATTTCTGGTTCTAAATCGAAATTATGGATATTATCTACTTTTATCTTAAAAATTATGGGTAATTTGGCAGTTGTATGGACTATTCCTCCTTTTTCAACTCTTATCT
>MU182831.1:22683-33095 GCA_016904865.1 Pissodes strobi
ATATATAGACGCATATTTTTAAAGTTTCTGGTTGTATATAATCTGCTCTTTAATAATGAGGGATCAGTCCTCGACCAGGGTGGTGGGCGTTGTGGGGAACATTGAAACCAGCCATTTCAAGATTGCTGCAATAACTAGGTATGTACTTTTAGAATGTATCAGATGAAGAGAAACGCAAATTTGAAACTGTTAAATTCTATACCCTTATATTTTAGGTATGAGTTAAGGCTCGGAAAGACTAAGATAAGATGACACTTCACCTTTTTTCTATTCAAAAGATTTTCATGGCAATCAACTTCACTCTAAAATATACTTTAGTAGTTGAAGTATGCCGAGACATCTTCAGAATTCGTTTAATTTTCGAACAATATGAACAAAGGAGAAACTTAAGAGACTGTTGAATCTCCAATATGGTTTTTTAGCCATCTCTGATTAATTTTCCAGTATGATTACAGTTATTCTACATTTTAGAGAGATTCTTTCTAACCATTTTCCGCCATGCTCAAGACATTTCTGAATTTTGAATCTAAATGTTCAACCGTTTTTGCAAAACCCCCATATCATTTTAATTGGATCATATTGGCAACGACATGGGGTAAACGGAGCACCTCATATCCACTAGATTTTTGGTACTCGTCGACGACGTAGGTACTTTTAGCCTGAATCTTTAGATACTAGAGGTATCCCGTTGAAGTTCAATCTTTTGTTTTTACATGCTTCAGTTGACACTATTGGATTTTATTAGAATATTGTTTTTTACATAAGTTAAGAAAATATCACCGCTTGTTATTGTGCTATGCTAGTGCCTATCATTATTCTTATTGGAAGACAGTAAACTAAAATTTGGATGAAATATATCCCTGTAAACCGCATGCAAAACTGTAAATCTCTCTGCTTGACTACGAATTTCGATAACATTTATTCTTTTTTCTGCTACCCTGCCTAAAATACTCCCTTTACGAACTTTTTAAGATTCGTAAAATATACCTCTTTTATGCAGTACCTAAAATCAATTACTTACTTTATTAGTGCGTAAAGTAAATTTGACGTATTTTTTACATTTAGTGCAGTGCATAAAATAATTTATTTTAGGCACAAGTGCGTAAAGTAATATTTGAGGCACTCACGCAAGTAATAATACTTTTATTTTTTCATATTTTTCGGTAGTAGAAAAAATTTTGTATGCTACTCATGTGTGAAGTACCCTTTTTTATTCATGAGATTGTCACAATACAATATTCCCATTCATAAAAAAGGGTCACTTTACACACTTTTGCATAAATAACTATTATCATTCTCCCTCCAGTGCCTCATCTAGAAACACAAACATCTCATCCTCTCCTAGTAAAAAGTTATTTTTGAGGACTCCGTATATACTCTTCCTCCTATCATTTTTGTTTGTATTTAAATCCCACATCACATATAATTTTGAATAATCGACTTGTAGAACGATTAAAATAGACTTCACTCCACCAGCAATTTAGGACATTATTCACAGTAAAATGTTTTCCGTTTTGTAAAAGTTCAAAAATTCGTCTTTCAATATTTACGCGGAAATAAAAATTATCTACCTTTTGGCTTTACATAAATCCCCATTTTGTTTAAAAATCGGGCAAATTCACCATAAATGACTTTAAAACAGTTAAATTTGCTTATCGATTTTTTTTTTGTAAAATAAACATTTGTTAACAATATCCCTATTGAGTAAATTATTAACGTTTTTATTTTGAACTGGTGCAAAAATATTAGAAATTAAACACATGTTCGAAAAATTTTTGTCTCATAAATCTATGAAATTGTTTTTGGATATTTGATCATATAAACCTCAAGTGGACAAAATGGAACTAATTACAAAACTACAAAACTCGAAAAAATTAAAATTTTGCAAACATATAAAGCCCACCATTGTAACTTACATTTCAAAACATTTCAAAAAGTATTTTCATTCTGAAAGATATCAATTTCATTCATATTCATATTTATGGTATCATTTAAGACAATCTACTTTTGAAATATCCAGCAGTGTATTTGGGAACGGAGTATACTAACTTCGTTTTTATAAGAAGTGTAGTTTATAAAATTGTTTGTGAAAACTCATAGTTTTTATCACTCACAATTACCGAAATACCCCCTATTTACACACGTAATTGAATACCCTAAACTAACCCAAGGGTGTGCACTTCTTAATTTTTATATAGGTATCTTTAATTGTTCAATCACGTTAAAACTTCAGAAACAGTTAAAGATAACGGAAAGTATTTCTCCCTCTAGAACTATCTAATAATCTTTATATCTGAAAATGCTTTTAAAACGTCAGCACATCTTTAAATTTGTTACCATTACCAATTCATTTTGCGCACTCTGTACCAATCGCGTTTGTAAAATGCAGCACAAGTCAGAAACTTCATCGTTTTAGTTTTTCTGCTTCGATATTTTACCTGAAAAGTTATTCTACAGTGTGTCCAAAAAAGTATGCAACATATGGGAAACTTCTTTATTATTGGATTCTCAGAAAATTTTATTCTTCATAAAAGTTGGTGCTTGCCCTAAAACAGTAAATGAGTTTTTCAAATTTTATGTACTGCATTTAGTGCGGGCGCAAATGTCATTTTTCCGAAATCGCGTCAAGAGTAAAGTACCTTAATTTATAAAGATACAGCAAAATCTTATAAGGAAAAGTTCTTCCAAATTAAAAAAGTAATCTAAATATGAAATTTGAGTTAAGTACATCAATTTTTAATTTCCCTTTTTATTCTCGATTTTTTTCTCAAACGTTACGCCATCGGTGAATGCTTTGTTCTTTTGTTATTAGTATACTTGCCAAGCAACTTCAAAATTTATTTAAAGTAGACATTAGTTACATAGTTGCATAATGTTTCAGTTTTTACAGAGATAAAAGCCAGTTTAGGTATCGGTGTGTTGCAAACATATTTAAACAATTTTGGTCCAAAATAATTGTGCACAATAATTATTACAAAATACAAATGGAATGACTGACTCAATAATAATTAATTTCATATGTCAGAGCGAAGTAAAATTATTGCTATTTATTTGTTTTTATTCCAAATGCATGGCCTACTCTTCAAGACTAAATATTTTATATGACTTTTTAGGATACTTGGTCATATTTTACTCATCGGGAGCAAAAGATTAATAAATTATTAGTTGTTTTACATGAAATGAAAATAGTTGGGTCTATTCATGATTTTGAGTGGAAAAAATTTTGAATCAAAAGTATTTAAATGTGTTTGCAACACACTATTATCTCTGGAAAAACTACAACATTATGCAACTATGTAACTAATTTCTATCTTAAATAAATTTTGAAGTTACTTGGCAAGTATACTAATAACAAAAGAACAAAAGATTCTCCAGTGGCGTAACGTTTAAGAAAAAATCGTGAAAAAAAAAGAAAAAATAAAAGTTTATGTACTTAACTCAAATTTCATATTTAGATTACTTTTTTAATTTGGAAGAACTTTTCCTCATAAGATTTTGCTGTATCTTTATAAATTAAGGTACTTTACTCTTGACGCGATTTCGGAAAAATGACATTTGCGCCCGCACTAAAAGCAGTACGGAAAATTTGAAATACTCATTTACTGTTTTAAGGCAAGCACCAACTTTTATCAGGAATAAAATTTTCTGAGAAACCAATAATAAAAAAGATTCCTATATGTTGCATACTTTTTTGGACACACTGTATATATTGAGAAACATTTTGGATATTTATTAAATATTATTTTAGTTAAGTTTTAGAGACATTCACATAAGTAACCGTCATAAGGAACCATAAGAAAATTCTTCAAGTTTTCTTCTAAATTACTTTACACTATTAACATCATCTCTTTTGCGTTTAACGCTTATATAATCTGAGATATCGACATATCACTTATAACAATATTTTGGCACTAAACTTACTGATATATTGCCGGTCTATTCTGAATACGAAGTTTTATCCGAACTCGTGTTAGAACCTGGAGAAGAAGCAGTAGCTTTCTCGTTATACATATCATGTAAGGGACCCATCATGGACAAATAGTCTGGAGGCGGTCTGATGATCGAAGACAGGTAACCAGTGCCTGCGTAGGGGGCAGACAAAAATCTCCTCGATGGACTGTACCGATGAAAATGATGCGGTGGACCGAGCGGCGAAAACGCCGATGGAGAGGATACGTCTTCGTCTCCAACCATAAGTTCCATTGCCTGCAGGATATCTCCTTTGCACCTGAAAACAAGAAAACGAATGATAAATTAAATTGGTCGAATACCTATTTGACTAAATATGAAAAAAATACGCTGTGTCTAGACTCCCGGTACCGGTATCCGAATAAATCCCGGTAAAATGATGACGTAAAACCCTACCGGTATTTATATCAAGCTATGCTAGCCTCCCGGTACCGATGTCCGGATAAATCCCGGTATGTATTGATAGCGTACTATTCTGCCGGTGTTTCTATTAATCCCGTTAGATTTTATAAAATAATTAGCATTTAAAGATCCTTTGCAGGCGTAGCCGACTATATCAAAATCGGCCTCTCCTATTGGTCGATCCGCATGACCCTCCGCTCGCTTCGCTCGCTACGGGGGCTCAAAAAAAGGAAACTAACCAGGTGCTAACCCAATCTAACCCAAGACATACCCAAAATCAAGAAAAAAAACTGTTTAGAAACATAATCTTAAAAAAAAAAATAAAAAAAGCAATGGGGTTCGAACCCGTGCCGTCCGGGTGAGACCCAAGTATCTAAACCTCTACACCACGAGAGCTCTTGCGACAAATTGATTGCATCACGAAGACATATTGTAATACGAGAACAAAATCTACCGGGATTATTCTAAATACCGGTAGACCATTACGTCATCATACCGCCATTATATTTTACCGGGATTTATTCGGATACCGGTACCGGGAGGCTAGACACAGCGAAAAAAATATTCCTACGAACACTGGTCTGAAAATGTATTCCAACGATAGTTTCTTTGAAGATGACTTTCAAATAAGAGGTTTTATTTAATTTCTGCCATTCAAGGTCCAGGTCTCCGTTTGGTGACAGCAACCAAAGATCCATCACGAACTAACAACAGTGAAGGCTAGTTTTTCTTGTTACCTGCTAATAAATTCTCTGTTCATGGGCGCGGCGCGCCAGTAGGAGAGTTAGCTACAAACATTATCAAGTTTTTCAAGGCAAGGACCGAGCACTAAGGCTTTGCAATAAGCAAGATTAAATAATAACGGGCACCACGTTAATGATAAGGATTAAAAATAAACATTTCTTGAAACCTTTTGTGGAACAAGCAGTCTCTGGAAAATGGATGGTGTGATGCGATTTGCCAAATATGTATTTCCTCACCAAGAAATAACAGAGAACCATAATACAAGGTCGTAACCATAACATATGTAAAGGTCAAAACTACGGGGTAGAATAAATATCGTAACCTCACCCCTCTGCCGGTACCTTCCCTGTACAAATAATTCAATAACCAATATAGGAAAAACGCTTGTCTCCATTGAGGCCACTTGGGAGACGTAGACCTTGAATAGAAATAAAATACAAACCACAGTTTTCATATTTTGTGATACATAAGTATACTATCACCCGTTAAAATATTAGAACGAAATTTTCACACCATTTGGAGTAAATATTTTTCTAAATGATATGGAACAGAAACGACTATTATACCGGGTGTACGAAAAGTCTAAGTATGGGCAAATACATCTTTGTCATGAAAGATCTATTTATTCAATTGCATGCCTGGAGGTTTTAAAGTTAAGATATATCCTAAAAAGAAAAATTAATTCAATATTAGGTACAGAAAATCTATTAACTCATATATACGCATAAAACAGAGATACAGGAAAAATTGCACAATATGCTTAGATTTAGAAGCAATTAAATGTGCCAATACCGTTCATCTAGAAACACAAGTAGTATTAGGACGACAATCTCGAGCGATACCGTTTGATATTTCGAAGGCATTGGTCAGAGTTTGGCATGACGGATTGCTCAATAAACTGCCGTCCTTCGGACTGCCAGCCTCTCTTTGCAGCTGGCTTGCCAGTTTCCTTAAGAGCCGATCTCTGCACGTTGCAGTTGATGGACATACCTCAGACACATTCACCATTAACGCCAGCGTGCCTCAGGGCGCAATATTAATGACCTGCTGACCGAAACCTGTTTACAGATGACAGTACCCTTGTTCTCAATTTAGATCAGAAAAACCTTTACCAGCGACTGAGAACTATCACCACAGACACGAGCAGATTACAGCAATTAATCAAGATCTGGAGAGGGTTGGAACTCGGGGCGATAGAAATTTGGTCGAGTTCAATGCAGCAAAAACCCAAGCTGCCACGTTTACCAAGAAAGTCAATACGGCGGGCCCTGACATCAATATGGCAGGATCGACCATTCCTTCATCCTCGTCAATCGGACTACTGGGTGTCTTGATCAACATCAATATATACTGGCATGACCACGTTGCTAACATCGCAAAATCAGCCTCGCAGAATTTTGGTGCGCTATTTCGCAACAAAAAAATTGTATACACCACAGCAGCTGCTCTTGCTCTACAAAGCGTAAATAAGACCGTGCTTAGAATATTGCTCACACATCTGGGGTGCCGCACCAAAGCACACCCTAAAGCTGCTGGATTCCATTCAGAAGAGAGCTGTGCGTCTCGTCCGCGACCCGGAGTTGAACCTGGATCTGGATAGTCTGGAACACCGCAGACATGTGGCCGAGATATTCCTGTTTCATAGATATTTTCACGGCAGAAGGCCTGTCAGACAGTCACGACAGACGGCAAAAGCGCAGCCGTTCGTTGCACAACTGGAAACATCTAGAACATCGCTTTACAAGGACTCCTTTGTCCGGCGCAGTGCATCGCTGTGGAACTCACTCCCAGGACCTCTGTTTCCTCCCAAATTACAACCTACAGCTATTCAAGAACCGTGTCAATCAACATTTACGCACATACACCGCTCGATGAGTGCTATAGGATCTCTCTTTAGTGTGTGTGTCATTGCCATAAAAAATAAATGAGGTTAAGTTAATTAATTCTGCTATTAGGCAGAGCTGGCAACTGTGCTATGAAGCTCAGAACATTGAGTTGCAAGTGACAAACCCAAGTGTATTTTGCTTGTAGCTAATTATAATTTTGCGATGCTAAGTAGCAATTTTAGAAAAAATTTGGTTTTCCTGCATTCTTTATTGAACTTTTTCTATCTCGAGGTTTTATTTTGTTTCATAAAGAACAGAAGATGTCAATGTCGGTACCCAAACTGTGCGATATTGCCCCACATTAATTCCAATGGTAAAATATATTTTCATCTCAGATGGTCAGAAATTACAAGAGAAAGACCCAAGGATAGGATTGGTTAGTTGAACAGCTCAATATAACGCCCATTCGTTCAGGAGTAACAACATTCCGTGATCAATTGAAAAAAGAAACGATTGCGATCAAGCTCGAATAATTGAACCAGTCTCACGAAACGACAAGAGCAAATGAGGGCAATCAGGAAATGAGCTTAACTGGTAAAAATTGCATCAGGTATTTTTTGAAGAGAAATCCGCACCTAAGTCTTTACCAGCCAGAAGGTAAAAGTCTTAACCGCATATCGTCAAAGTTGAAGCCGTTGCGTTGGATTTCTTTTTAAAACCTTCGAGGACGTTTTGGACAAACATCGATTTAAAGCATACAGGATCTTTAGTGTCGGCGAGTCTGGTGTAAGTATTGTCCAGGACAATTTGGAAAAAACCTATGTCAAAAAAACAGTCAGATTTGCAGTTCAGATGAGCGAGGACAGACTAGCATTATCTAATGTCACAGCAGCTAGATCCTACGTTCCCCCTTTTGATAATATATCCGAGATGTCCCAACTAGAAAGAATGTCTCAATGGTCTGATAATCTATGGTTGAAACATTTACTTATTTTAAATAAGCATGCAAGCCATATTTGGTTGAAATTTTATGAGTTATGCAGAGAGAATCACATCGGTACTGCTCACCTGCGTGCTCAAGATTTCGATTTAGCATTTTTTGAACTACTAAAAAAACATTTGTTTGTTGCTTATGAGTCCCATTCAGCAATAGACTAAGGAATTTCAGGATTCAGGGTCTTTGATATATGCCCTTTCAACCTCGATAAATGTACAGGGGAAGCATCACCTGAGGAATTTCACGCTGTACTAGAAGGAAAAAGAGGAATTTCGATGGATTAGCCTTGAATATCCGTAGTTATTCGAAACTGTCTCTATCAACATCCGAAACTACCTTTACGGTTATTTGTTAAAGTATCAGCGGTTGCTCTTATTGCTGAAAAAATAGTTTGAACATGCATTAAAAGAAATACAGCAAGGAAAAAAGGACAGAAATGTGAACTTCTTCATCATATATGACTACTTACTACAAGTAAAAAATGAGGCAAAAAAAATGAAGCGCCTTGAAGAAATATGTCGCGAATGGACCTGTCACAGTAATTCGAATATCAGTGAATCTGAACTGCTGGAATATCTTGCTTTGACCTACGAAATATGTACAATGTGAGGCGAATTTGAAAAGGATAATCAACTTTGCATGCGTCATAAGTGCGATATGAGCAAACAATCAGAGAAAAGAATACATAAAATGGGGGTTTTTGAGTAGTTTGAAAAAGGTGTATATTAACTTCTTCAGAAATTTATATTTTCAAACTTGGTTTACTGTATCCAGCATTTTCCTCTCACATAACTCAACAAAATGTAAAATTTCACCCCCCTAGGTGGAGCAATAAGACACATAATATCTTAATACCATATGTAAATAATCCTCGGCGCTGTTTACTTTTAAATAATCCATATGCTATCATGCACTAAAAATATATGAGAAATGTATACCAATACAAGCATCTTACTATGGAAAATATTAATTAGAAAAATTATTTAGCTTAGGCACGTTCCACTTACGTTTAGGGCCTTTGTTTTTTAATAGGAAATAAATAGCATAAATGTATTTCCACCAGACCTTCAGTACGTGAATGCAAGTAATTCTTTCTTATTTTTTTTTCTGGACTTGGGGTACCAATTTGGGTTAGTTATGGGTAGGGCCTGATTATTTGTGTAGTTATATTTTAGGTGATCGACGTCAATCTTTTATTTTATGCAAGTACAGGGTGTCCCATTTTCGTGTGTTTTACGGGGTTTCTCGCTTATGAGTAGAGATACAAGGATGCGGTTTTCGCAATAGTTGGCTACTTTTTTGTGAAGCTAAAATGCCACATACAGTTTTTTCCTAGCCCTCTTAGTTTCTAAGATACAAGGCGAAATTGAAAACGTTGCATTTTTGGACCCCCCTCGTATCTCAGTTATTGTTTGGAAAGGTAAAAAATGTGTCATGCATTTTTTTTACGTAGATTCCAGTGGTGTAGTTAGATTTTTTCAAGTTTTTCAGTTTTTGAGATATTCACTAAAGTTGTTTTTTCTTAAATAGAACACCCTGTATATTATTTTTTTATATTAACTTCTTCGTTGTGGGCTTTCTAAAAATATAATAGAGTCTATACTTATTTTCATAAATAAAATTAAAAAAAAAAACTTTACCATGTGTTTTATGGAGTTCCTCGCTTATGAGTGGAGATAAAAAGATGCGGTTTGCGCAATAGTTTGCTGCTTTTTGATGAAATGAAAGATGCCATAATTACATTTCTCGTGGCTCTCTCAGTTTCTGAGCTACGGGGTGATTTTGAAAATTTCTCGTTTTCAAGCACCCCCTGTATCTCGGTTATTTAAAAAGCTATTGTAAATGCAAAAACGGTTTTATATAGATTTTTTTACCGCAGATTCTAGTGGCGTACTTGTTAGAAAGCCCTTATCTATAATATAGGGCTTTCTATAGGGCGAGACCAATCGGGACAAAAACTTCGTAACGGTACGTCGGATCGCTCTGAAACTTATACCAATCGATTTGTAATCGAAAAAAAAATTTTTGATTTTTTGTCTGTATGTATGTGTGTATGTATGTATGTATGTGATGAAATCGATTACAGGTCGCAATTTTGAAGCCAGCGACTTGAAATTTGGCATAGTGGTAGAGGTCCACGAACCCTCGGAACCTATTGATTTTGGTTACGATCGGTTAATATACAGGGTGTGAAAACAGGACAAGTTACCGTTTTTTGGCGTTTTTTGGCATTTTTGTCCGTGTAAACAAGGACCAACTTTGCCTTTTTTCATGTCCAATGAAAGTATTCGGTAAGACACGTATTTTTGTTCCTTTGCTCTTTTGCTCTAATTGTTATACAGGGTGTGAAAACAGGACAAGTTACCGTTTTTTTGGCATTTATAGGTCGCAATTTTGAAGATAGGTACTTCAAATTTGGCATAGAGATAGAGGTCCACAAACCCTCGAAGCCTGTTGATTTTGGTTACGATCGG
>MU182831.1:33105-72334 GCA_016904865.1 Pissodes strobi
AACCCTCGAAGCCTGTTGATTTTGGTTACGATCGGTTAATATACAGGTTGTGAAAACAGGACAAGTTACTGTTTTTTGGCGTTTTTGGCATTAAACAAGGACCAACTTTTCTTTTTTTTTATGTCAAATGGAAGTATTCGGTAAAACACGTATTTTTGTTCCATTGCTCTTTTGCTCTAATTGTTATACAGGGTGTGAAAACAGGAAAAGTTACGGTTTTTTGGCATTTACAGGTCGCAATTTTGAAGATAGCTACTTGAAATTTGGCATAGAGGTAGAGGTACACAAACCCTCGAAGCCTGTTGATTTTGGTTACTATCGGTTAATATACAGGGTGTGAAAACAGGACAAGTTACCGTTTTTTGGCATTTACAGGTCACAATTTTGAAGATAGCGACTTGACATTTGGCATAGAGGTAAAGGTCCACAAACCCTCGAAACCTATTGATATTGGTTACGCTCGGTTAATATACAGGGTGTGAAAACAGGACAAGTTACGGTTTTTTGGCATTTACAGGTCGCAATTTTGAAGATAGCTACTTGAAATTTGGCATAGAGGTAGATGTCCACAAACCCTCGAAGCCTATTGATTTTGGTTACGATCTGTTAATATACAGGGTGTGAAAACAGGACAAGTTACCGTTTTTTGGAATGTTTGTCCGTGTAAACTTTTCTTTTTTTCGATGTCAATTTATAAGTAGAGGTGAAAGTATGTTAGCATTTTTTGTTGACAACATGGACACCATAGCAACCAATTAATAATATGTACATCAATAATAAGAGATAGTGCATGGTACTTAGTATTGGTTATGAAGCCTAATTTGATACTAAAAAATTGGTAGCTATGGTAACCAAAAAAAGTAAAAAATCGTCACAATTCGTGAATCGTACGACTTAGAGATTTGATATTTGGTATTTAGGTAAGGATTAAAAATAAATTAACGATTGACGTTGACAAGTCGGTTACCATGGCAACAAATTAGAAAACTGTCACGGTAAAATTAGACTAGCGATTGGTAACTCTAATTATAAGGGCTTTCTAATTATAGGCCACGGTACGGATACGAGCGTGGCAATAAAAATGTGTGACCGAAGGTTACACAAACGAGGCCCGAAGGGCCTCGCGCGTGCCACGGGCACGAGTGGCCACGCGACTTGTTTTTGATGTGTAAACATCTTACGCGGCGGTATGAGGGTAAATCTCGGGAAATGTGTGGACGGAAATGGGGGGACGGAACTGTGGGGACGGAATTTGTAAACCGATGGCGATCACAATGTGGGAGATAATATACACCCTTGAGGAACTCCAGCGTTGATTTTAAATTCCTCCGAGATACGTCCATCAATGCGCTTTCGACGGGTTTGGTCCACAAGTGAGTCACGCAAGTCAGGGGATCTACCGTTGATCTGTGCTTGCGCCATAATGGCGATCGCTTATAATCCCTGCCGATTCAAGATATTTTAAGAGCTGGTCGTTAATTAGTTTCTCCATGACTTTGGACATGATGGGAACTAAGGCAATTGGACGGTAGTTATTTGGAATCGTTTTTACCTTTCTGCGGGATTGGTTGCACCTGAGCGCCTTTCCAGCTAGACGGAAAGCATGCAGATCTGTATGATAGGGAGAAAAGCCTGCATAGTGGAGCTGTTAGGTCGGCAGCACATTCCTTGAGCACTATTGTTGGAGTGCCATCCGGTCCTGTGGCCTTGTTAGTTTCTAGGCTTTTGAGTATTCGTTTCACTTCGCCATCATCTTTGGTCAGTGCTGGGATTGACGTCTTTGAGAAACCCCGATTGACAGCTTTGGCAATTGACCAAAAGGATCTTGATCCGTTAGGACCGTTGAGAAGCTTGTTCTTGATCTACTCGTTATATCCTTCCTTGCTCTCGTTAATGGTCCGCTTACACTGGTTTCTAGTCGTGACGAATATATTTCGATTTTCGGCTGTCGGATCACGGCGCCATTTGCGCTAGGCGGCATTTTTAAAATTGGTCATTTTTCCCAAATTCTGGTGTACTGTTTGAGATACGTTTCATAGAAAAGGGGATGAAAGCTTCCATAGCAGTTAGGATAACTTGAGTTATCTCATCAGCAGATTCAATGCTGTTTTGATTCCTAAAGCAGACATCTTTCCAAGGAAAAGAAAAATAAAACTCGCGAAGATCACACCACCTTGCAGATCTGTAGTGCCGAACCTTTCGTACCTGTCTGTGGCTTCTGTATTTTGATAGCCAAGTTCACAGGTTGCGGAGATAAGATTGTGGTCTGATGAGCCCAACGGAGGTTGGAAAGTTATGGTGTAGAGGTCAAAGTTAATTGTTAAGAATAGGTCGAGGAAGCTAGCAAAATCTTTTTGACGCTCAGGGATCCTGGTAGGTCCGTGACTTATAGCAAAATACTCAGATTCTCGTCCTTCATCCTCGTTTTTGTTAGAGTGTTTCAACCAGTCGATGTTATGTACGTTGAAGTCTCCTACTATGACAATTTCTGCCGTTGGATAGTTGATCTGCAGAAAATCAATTTGACTGCCAAGATTTGAGAAAAGCCGTTTATATTGGTGTTTGATAGGTGGTCTATACAAGCAACACACAAATTTGGTTGCTCGATCTGTGCTTAATTTGAACCACGTGACATCGAAGTCCTTAGGTTCGTATGTTTTTTCTCGTTGACAACATAAATCGTCTCGTATAAAAACAATTAATCCAGAGTTATGTCGAAATAGAGAGTAAAGGTCATATCCGGGTATATTCAAGTGAACATGAGTAGTCCTTGATTTCACTTTTGTTGCTGATAGAGCTAAAATATGAGGCATAATTGATGTTAGGTGCTGGTGGACCGAGTTAATATTTGTGTTGATTGTTGATGCCTCTGAAGTTGCAGAAGTTCAATGGCAGTCTATTTTCTATCCTGGAGACGTTCAGGCCTGATGATCCCCCCAGGCCCGCCTCCACCCGGAGATCTGAATGAGAGGCTATTTTACCTCCGGAGTATTTTGATCTGGGAGCGCCCATCATGCAATATTTTTTCTTTTTCACCCTGGGAACCGGATCACAAAGGCATGGTGACGAAACATGAACCAGAGGTCATTTCACGCCACCTAAGCCATTAAAGCCAATGTGTTGGTATTTCACCGGGCGATGCGGGTGGACCACATCTACCACTCAGGAAGCACATCTGCCACTCAGCTGCTCCTTAAAAGATAATATAGGAATGAAAAATCAGTTTTGCTCCAATTTGAGCCGTATGGATTCTCCAGTGATGAAAATGACGTTTTTAAAATGTCATTATCTCAAAAATAAATCAATTTAGACCTTTGGCGCCTCATACCAAAAATGTGGAATATATGGAGCTTTAAGCAGAATCCAAAAACTATAGTATATTTAAAAAAATAACTTTGATATACAGGGTGAGTTTTTTAAAGTGTTACAATGCTATACCGGGAAAACGGTTTTTTCATGAAATTTTGATGACGTCATAGTGATGTAGGGGGACATATTTCACCATATTTTTTACATTTTTCCCCTTCCTTGATTTTGAGGGGTGGGGGGTAACTTTGACATTTTAAATGGAATGATGTATTTTTGTTTCCAAAATTCGAATCTACATAAACAACTACTAACCCAAACTAACCCAAACTACGTAAGTATGTGCATTTTATTTAAAATTGTTTCCAGGTTAACGGAGCTATTAGAAATTTAAGATATTAGAATAAAAAACACTTACAACTTAACCACAGCTTTTTCAACGTCTATTATGTTTGAGAAGATGTTCAAAATGCCTTCCTTGAACTTCTAAACACTTTCGCACTCTTCGCTTGAATGAATTTCGCACCCGTTCTAACATTTCAGGTGTCACTAATAAGCAGGCAGAACGGATTCGGTGTTTCATGTCATCTAAAGTTGTAGGTGCGGTTGCCATTACTTTTTCTTTTATAAAACCCCACAAAAAGAAATCAAGGGGTTTTAAATCCGGGGACCGAGCAGGCCAGTTGATCGAGCCGGATCGACCAATCCACCTGTTTTCAAATATTTGATCTAAATAATTTCGGGCCTGAATTGCATAATGGGGTGGAGCCTCATCCTGCTGAAACCACGTGTCAAGATTTATGTCCATCGGGTTCAATAATTGGCGTAATTGGTTTCTTAAAAAATGTGTACATTTCTCCATTTAAATGTCCTTCAAAAAAATGCGGACCAATAATTCTATCCCCAATAATGCCACACCACATATTAACTGACCAAGGATGTTGATTTGGTCGAGTTCGCATCCAGTGTGGACTTTCCTGTGCCCAATAGTGCATATTGTGCCTGTTTGCCTTTAGAAAAGGAACCAAACAAAAATTAAAAATTAAACCTGTGCTAATGAGAAATAGCTCAATGTTACCTGCCTACAATTATGGAAACTGGCTTCGTCTGAAAAAATTATATTCTTCAAGTACCTGTTATTTCCTTGCATTTGTCTTGTTAGCCAACGACAAAAGATGACGCGATTTTCAAAGTCTTGCTTGTACAGCTCTTGGTGAAGCGTAATGTGATATGGATGAAACTTGTACAAGTGCAATATGGTCATAACTGATTTTTGACTCATTCCAGCATCGAAAGCAAGCCGCCTGGAATTTACATGAGGGTCAATAGCTACCACTCCTAAAACACCAACTGCCCTGTCTTCGTTCGCTTGGGTTCTTCTTCGAACACGTGGTTTCGCCTTCAAATTGCCAGTAGTGCGACTTCTGGTTTCCAGCCTTTTGAAGGCCATGTGAGACTTCGGGTTATTAGCAAACCTCTCTGCCCACACTAGTGCAGCTTGTCTGTAATTTTTTCTGCACTCTCCCAAAATGAACAACATATCCACTTGAACATTAAAATTCGCTTCCATGTTTTAAGCAATAACCATAAATTATTAATACAACGTCAAAATTCTTAAATGACATGTAAAAAATAGCATTTCTATGGAAACGCGTTATGATGAAGGGGCGATCTTAATTGATAAGATTTTTTTCTTATTCAAACAAATTTTGGTTCATCATAATTTCGTAAAGAGGGAAACAATTTTCTGCCTGCTTATTAGTGACACCAGAAATGTTAGAACGGGTGCGAAATTCATTCAAGCGAAGAGTGCGAAAGTGTTTAGAAGTTCAAGGAAGGCATTTTGAACATCTTCTCAAACATAATAGACGTTGAAAAAACTGTGGTTAAGTTGTAAGTGTTTTTTTTATTCTAATATCTTAAATTTCTAATAGCTCCGTAAACATAGAAACAATTTTAAATAAAATGCACATACTTACGTAGATTTTTATGTAGATTCGAATTTTGGAAACAAAAATACATCATCCCATTTGAAATGTCAAAGTTACCCACCACCCCTCAAAATCAAGAAAGGGGAAAAATGTAAAAAATATGGTAAAACATGTCCCCCTACATCACTATGACGTCATCAAAATTTCATGAAAATTTTCCAAACCGTTTTCCCGGTATAGCATTGTAACACTTTAAAAAACTCACCCTGTATATAGAACTTTTTGGAATGTTTTTAAGACTTGCCCCTTATATTTTTAAAATTGATAATTTAGGTGTATCAGAAGACGGGTTATAATGTTTACAAGCCGGCCAAGGGGCGGTGCAGCTCATCAAATTGGTGATGATTGTAGAGGCGAGCCAGCGTGTTGACCTAGGGTAACTACATGGGGCAATTTGGTGTACAACCTAGGGGCTTTGCAGGCATTGCAGGACAATGAGAGGCATTGTGGGGCATAGCGGGACAATGCGAGGCATTGTCGAGCATTGCGGGGTATTGAAATGTATATTTAGGGGCATTGTAAGGTTTGTGAAGCAATTTTGGGCAATGTGAGACATTGGAAGAGCACTGAAAGGCAATGTGGTGCAATGTTTGTGCTAAATTTGTTGCGTGCGCATCCGTTTCTGTCCGATGTGATGCCTCCAGTGATGCCAATTTTTCGGCAGTCCATCTACCGATCTACCGAAAATACCTTATTTTCTACCGATTTTTTCATTGTTCGGTACATTTTATGCCGGGTTTATACAGCATAAAAATCATATTATTGATGTTAGCCAGCATAACTAGAAGCTAACTTCTTAGGTAACATTAAAATATCCTCAGTGTCTTCACTTCCTTAAAAATATTTTTTTTTACACAAAATGAAAACAACGCCAATATATTGGATATTAGCAAGTTTTAATATGGATGCAGGTTGTAAAAGAGATTTGATGTCTTGGACTCATTTGGGTTATTATTATTACACTGATACTTGCTACTTGTAAGACAGTATACATATAATAGTCAAGCTTAAAAATAGGTTTTTGGACCATAAAACGAATTTGATTCTTGGAAAATATACTGCTAGTTAATTAAAAAAAATTTCAAAAGATACACTTCTTTTAACATCTTCAAATATAAGCAAGGAAGATCGCATGAATTATGAAAACGCAAGAAGAATTTGCGATCAAAAAGTAACTGACTTGCTTTCAAACGTACAAAACAGTGATGGAACAAAATCATTTTTAAAAATCATGAATTACTTGAACTTCGCGTTTGTACAGAAAGTTGAGATCTCGAAGAAATTGTGTAAAAAGCATTTTTTCCATTTTTTTCTGAGAATTTGGAGGCATTCAGTTAAATTTAATCAGGACTCTAAATTGCAACAAAATTTTATCACATTAAATGCATACAATCCTTAATGGCGAAATGCTGATAAAATTAATATATTTATTTCAGCCCGATATCTCGCTAGATCAGCAAATGTTTCGACTTTGGTTAATGAACAGCCAAGCCTGCGAAACGACTTTCCGACACATAAGGTCTATGGCACCATCCGAGACTACTGCAATCAATTTTACTTTAAAACAATTTACCCACAAGCTCCTGACCCACAACCTGAAATACGACCTCAAAAGTACATATATATTTCCCAGAGAAACAAAAAAGCAACTGCTACAAGAGAAATACGGCACTCCATATGTTTCACACATAGGTACAGAGGGCTTTTAAAAAAAATTAGAAGGCGCAATTTCAGAAGCAGAATCTTTGGAAATGTCAGTTGATAAAAATGCTGTTTACACTGGATATCAACATAGACACACCAGCTGATATGATAACTGTCCAGGATCTAGAGCATGTGCTAGATGAATCTGCAGAAAATGGCATGCTCGAAAACTTTATTGATAACGATAGGGATTTGAACATAAAAGAAACGTTTTCTGATTTGGATTTAACCGACTATTCATGTAATAACTTGTCGGACAATGTTGGGCATTGTCGGGCTTTGTTGAGTAAAAAAGAGGCATTGCGGGTCAATTTCGGTATTCACTGCCCTTTGGTGTACAGAAATTGGCTATGTACTTACCCCCAGGTGTTGACGTACACTTATTTGTTTGGTCTGCCACATGCATTTTATTTTTCTCTTCCCTCTCGATCTACTTTCGTAGCTAATGCCCAGAATCGGCCTAAACCGTTTCAGAATGAGGTGTAAGTGTTATTTTCTTGTCTAGGCGAATCATATTGAGCTATCTTGATATACGCATTCCCGATTAAAGTGTATGTATCATCAATTTATTCTGATATAAAGTTGTAGTCAGTAAATAATTTTACAGTTGTGCCTCGATCTTAGAGTAAAACGGAGACTAACTATTGAGATGAATATTTGTTTACAAGATTATGTTCTAGGTTTACCATTAGTTGATACAAGAAAAAACGATACCGTTGCAAATCGCCATTTATGAAATTTCGTGAAAATAAACATTTACGAGCACACGGCAACAATAAATAATATAAATGATAACTACCTTAGTAAAATAGCTTCTACGTCTGATCGTCTTTTGCCTGGAAAAACTCGCATCAGTATGTTGATCGGAGACCGTTGCGGTGACGGTTGTATTTGCGGATGTTGAGAAAATCGAGGGTGATGGTGAGATATGTAACTATCCGTTTGTGGTGAAATTGGTACCGGACTTACGGCACTATTTCGTTTTAAAGATAAATTTTCCGGAGTATTTGTATCGTTTTCCTCGACGTTAAGGTCCGCTTCGGGGCTGGTTACTGGATCCGGCGACGAGCACGCTAATAATGTTTGCGAGATTGCGGACGATTGGTTGGTCATCGGCAGTGCGGGTCCATTGCACTTGGTATCCTCCTGATCAGAATCCGACTCTTCAATATTTATCTTCGCTCGTTTCGATGCTGAAATAAAAAAAATATATAATTTGACGTTTATCAAAACAACAGTGTGTTTCATTATGTCACTCAAAGTATGGAGTGGTGTTTGAAAGAATAAAGTTTTGGAACCATTTGATTTTTAGCAAAATTTAAATGCAGTGAAATATTCGGATTAACTACAAAACGAAATTAAAATTTAAAGTTTCTGTTATGGTCTTGAAAAACTATAAAAAAATAGCATAGGAATAGGAAGAAAATAATATATAAAACAAAATAATATACATAGATATATAGAACACTTGCATCACATAAAAGTTAAAAAACTGAAGCTATGAAACAATAGCATAGTCATTGGTCAAGGTTGGCTGCATGTTTAAGGTAGGATACGTTAGGCAAGAATATTTATTAGTATTCGTATAATAAAGAAGCCACCCTGTACAGTTCAGGTCCGTATCAATATTGGAATGTAGCTTATAATTTTTAAGATATAACACACAGTTAGGTTAACAATTCGACCCAGAATTAAATTATCATTTCATTGATACCATATGCTTTATATATTTTAACATTCGCTTAGGACTCTACATATATAAAACGAACGCCACTGTGGTATTCGTTTATTCTATTCTTGTTTTACAGGTTTGACTTATAGAGAGAAAATAATAATGCAAAACGCGCCTAAGTGTATCGTGCCACCACTAAAGTACCTAGCAAATCTCTTGAAAATCCCTTTAATTGATCAACCCCCAGTTCTCTCGTCTTACCCTAACGACTCTCGAAAAGGATACACAAGTCATTAGGGAACATACGCATACACGCGATTTGAAAAGACTGTTAGTTTTCAGTCGACGGATATTAAAATTAAATTGGTGCAGTTTATACGGTTTTAACCATGTAGTAATTATTGTTATTTCGAGCGCGATTTAGAGGCTTTTTGATTGGACCCGGTTTCTGTTCGTTATGCTATCATAAAGCATGGTAACGTAATGATGAAGCTGTTATTGTTGGATACTTTGCCATAGAACGATCAACATAATCATTGAATGTTCTTTTCGTTGTTGAAGTTAAGATCTGAAACCAATACATACCAAAGTTTCACGCACACTATAGTGCAGGAAAAAAATGCCATCATATTTACACCGCACTATAAGTGAAATTAACCAGTATTAACCGCTTATAAAACATGATATTGTCACAGAAGGATAATGATAGGCTAAAAATGCCTCCCTAAATGTCATTTATAATTGTCCTATTGCATTTAAACTTCCGGAAATAAATATTTGAAAGAACATTAGGAAAATCTGAAAGTGCAATAAATTTTATTGCTGCCAGTAACCGTGCAACTTATGGTCGGAAACTTTTATCCGAAAGACAGGAAGAGTCTCGTAAACTCTGACAATGCGCCATAATTTCTTTCAAAAGTTTAATAGTATAATGGTTGCTTAAATCTAGACACTCACAGAAACTTTTTCTTTATACCTACGGGGGTAGGTTCTTATTTATCAGGATGTCTTTAAATTCGATCCGGTGATAAACGAGAAGAGAGATATTATTTGCCTGTCTAGTAATATAAGCCCGCTAATGGTCAGGAAAACTACCTCTGTGAATTAGACAAACAGCGAAGGCAAAGTAAGTATCACGTGATATCATATTATCTATAAAAAGAGGACGACAATGTGTTCTGAGGTGGGTATCACTGCGATTTCTGACAGCTCTTTTTTGTAGAACAAAAAGAGGAAGAGATAATCCGAACATGCGTCCCAAAATGGAAGTACATATCTTAGATGTGATTCTACCACCGCAAACTAAACATTCCTAACAATAACTCCTCGCAATTCCCGAAAAGTGGCCAAATATATATTTATAAATATCGATATTTAGAAATTTTGATATATCGAATTTCTTATGTCGATGTAGCGAACTTTTGATTCAGCGATATATGAAAGTCGTGACCTATAATTGATATCGATAATTAAAAATTTGTTTTGAATATCGACTGTTATTAAGCTACTCTTAATATGTAAAACTATAAGCGGATTAAAGAACTACATTTCCCACTAGGCACCATCTGCCTGTTCGAGAAAATATACTACTGATATGTATTGTTTGCCAGGCAATATTATGTTGCAATAGTTTGCCTGTCTCCATCGCCCTGCGAGCCATAGAGCCTTTAAAAGCTTTCTTACAACATTAGCTACCATTTTTGAATCAATACAGGTTGACCACCCCAATTTATAAGTAGTCGTTCTTGGAGATTTCAATGCCCACAACAGCAACTCAGGACTGGCTCACACTTCACAACAAGACCGATATACCGAAATCAGAAAAGCTGACACATTTGCCATCAACGACGGGCTTACCCAAATTGTAGACGAACCAACCCGGATCTCAGAAAGAGGTGAATTTGCCGCCCTGGATCCTTTTCTAACCACAAATCCTGACAAGTACACAATTCCAGTTGGTTCGCCATTAGGTACTTCCGACCACAAACTTATTACACCGGTTTGTGAACTGCCACTCCTACAACTAGGCACCATTGCCTCCAAAAATTTGGCTTTACAATTGTGGAAACTGGGACGATCTAAGAGATTTCTACCTGGATTTACCTTGGCTCGATGTCTGCTTTGGCACTGACGTTCCGTCAGTCTGCTGCGAAGAGATTACGCAAGTAATATCCTCAGGAATGGAAGCATACATCCCAGATTCCACCAAGTTACCGTCAAAAGGAAAGCCCTGGTTCGACAGAAGATGCGAAAGAGCCGTAGGCAGGAAACAACGAGCCTACAGGTGCTGGCAGCAAAATCAGACTGAAAGTCGCAGACATTTTACCGAATCGAGAAACGAATGCAAACGTGTGATTAACGAAACTAAGGACAAACACAATCAAAGAACCAGGAATAAACTTTAGCAATGCCCCAGTGGCTCCAGGAATTTCTGGTCGGTAGCAAAGGCAGTAAGTAATATCTTTACAACGTCTTTTCTACTTTGACGGACGAACACGGCGTCACGGCGCGGCAGGAAAAAGCAAACATACTCGCTGAAATGTTTGCATCGCACTCTACTTTAAACGTCCACCATGGCAAGGCTCTCCTCACTATATCCAATATCAACACTACCATGACAGAAGTTAGGTTTCCCCACCATGACATTCGTAAAATCCTCAAAGAGCTAGATACGCAAAAAGCATCAGGGCCGGATGGAACACCTGCCATCATGTTAAAGAACTGCGCCAACAAAAGGAAATGGGTGTTAGCCTTTTTCCTCTGTCTTACCGAAAAGGGATTTACCCATCTTCTTGTAAAGTCACTCGAGTACAACCTGTTCCAAAAAAGGCAAGAAAACCACGCCCTCAAACTATCGCCCAATTGCCTTGCTTTCAATAATCTTCGAAGTCATGGAAAGTGTAGTCAATCAGAGACCAGCAGAATAATTAGCGATAACCAATACGGCATGTTGCACTTGATGGGCCACGTTTACCAAGAAGGCCACTACGGCGGCCAGTCCTTCATCGCCATCAATCGGACTACTGAGCGTTTCGGTCAACATCAGTAGGTTCTGGCATGATCACGTTACTAACGTTGCAAAATCAGCCTCGCAGAAGCTTGGTGCGCTATGTCGCAACAAAAATACACCACAGCAGCTGCTCTCGCTCTATAAAGCGCAAATAAGGCCGTGCTTAGAATATTGCTCACCCATCTGGGGTGCCGCACCTAATCACACCCCAAAGATGCTGGATTTCATTCAGAAGAGAGCTGTGCGTCTCGTCAGCGACCCGGAGTTGACCTGGGATCTTGATAGTCTGCAACACCGCAGACATGTGGTCGAGATATCCCTATTTTACGAATATTTTCATGGCAGATGTTCCTAGGACTTAGCCCGCATTATCCCCCTCAGCAATGCTTGTCAGACAGTCGCGACAGACGGGAAGAGCGCACCCGTTCGTTGTACAACTGGAAACATCTAGAATCTCGCTTTACAAGGATTCCTTTGTCTGGCGCACTGCATTACTTTGGATCTCACTCCTAGGACATCTATTTCCCCCTAATTACAACACTGCAGCTATTCAAGAACAAAATTTGCGCCTATTCCGGCAGTATATTTTAGCTCAAATTAACTTCTGCTTCCCCAATATTTCAGAACATTTTGATGATTTCGCTCATGTATTTAAATAAGTGTATATCCCTAGAAGATGTCACATACGTAAAAGTTAAAAATTAATGTAAATAGTAAATACAAATCGCGTAAAATTTTACGATATTTTGGGGCAAGTTTCGTGGGGTTTCCACGAATAAAATCAGGCGCTAACCTAACTGAGCTTATTGCTTAATTAATGCTACTTTTTAAGGAGCATTTTATTTCTTTTATGACTTAAAGAAGGTATAACTTTTAAATCGTAGACTTTTTTAATTTGAATAATGCCTCAAAGTAAGTAAGACGTTCGTATTAATGAAAATTAATTATTGTCAATCCTCTAACCATTATAAGCCGTGAAGAGGTATTTAATTTTGCTTTTATGGCAATGCCCAACAGATACTCATATTTATACCGGCATATCACCCTCCTATTACATTCCTTCTTTATTGCGAATTCCCAAGTATCATTTACGGGTAATGAAGAGGCGACGACGGCTCTTTTAAAAGACCCTTATTAACCCTGTTTGTTACTTGCTACATATCTTTGCTCTTCAATTTTAAAACCACTTAGAACCTGTTGAGTTTAGGTAAAATGGCAAAACGCCCAGATTTAGTACTTTAACAACCTATTATAACGATTTACTGTTCGCCTTTCTTAAAATGAGGTATTTTAGATGAAAAACATTATTTATTTTTAAACTATAGAAAACAAACCAATGATTTGTCAGAATTTGTAGAGGTATTTTCAATACTATTCGAACATGTATGGTTCATATTCATCTTGAAAGAGAAGTAAAAAATATTATATGGTTTTATTAGCTCTTTGTCGCAGGGGTGAGTCCTAAATGAAATTTTGTGATAAGTATAATTAATTTAGCTAAATCGGTCCAATCTCATTTATCTTTTATAAATTTAGGGATAGGGACATAAATTTACTGAATATTACAGTATACGTTTTATATTCCGTGAATCTCCGAAGCGACGCACGCAGGGACAAGGAGAATCCTTTTGTTCAATTTTAAATTTAAGTGATAAAGATAATATAGGGACAAAAACAGTTTTATTGACAACTTGCCTTTTCAAAATGTCTAATAAGTAATGTGTATTAAGTTGTCGTTTCAATTAGGTGATTTTTTATTTCATTTATGGCGTTAATCCAAAGTTAAGTTTTCATTTCTCAGAATGCCGAGACATAAACTATCAACTGCAGAAGCTAATAGAGCTATTGGTATGCTACAGGCTGGCTCAAATCAGTCTGAAGTTGCTAGAATGTTTCAAGTTTCCGATAGTGTAATCAGTAGATTAAAATCGAGATTTAAAAATACTGGGGATGTGCCTGAACGTCCACGAACTGGACGTCCAAGAAAAACAACAGGGGCTCAAGAGGTTTATAACGCTTAGTGTACGTAGAGAGCCTTTATCAACATGTCGACAAATTGTGCACAGAGTAATTGAAACTCATGGAATTCAGATTTGTAAGGAAACTGCAAGAACACGTTTGGCTTCGGTTAATTTAAAATCAAGACGTCTCCTTAGACGTGTTCCACTCACTGCCAATGATATGGATGCAAGATTGGCTTGGGCCACAGAACGGCTCAACTGGGATGAAGAATGGCGAAATGTCCTTTTCACGGACGAATCCCGTTATGGTCGATTTTCCGATAGTCGCCGTGTCCGGGTCTGGACCTTGCCAAGAATCAACGTCAAGATCAAGTCGTTTACCCCTATAAAGGAGGAACGACCATAGTATTGGGTGGTATATGCTTCAATGGACGAACCTATCTACATATCTGTCAGGGGAATATGAATGGATTTTAGTACGAAAATCAGATAATCAACAATATTTTGCCCATGTTTTGTGCAGCCATTGGAGAGCAATTCGTATTCTTAGATGATAATGCTCGCCCTCACAGGACCGCGGCTGTTTTAAATGATATCGAAATATTACGAATTACTCACCTTCAGCTTCCGCCTAGATCTCCTGATCTCAATTGTATAGAGCATGCATGGAATATGCTGCAAAGGAGGTTAGATGAATATGTTCCTCACCCAAATACCATTTTTCAGTTGCAGCAGGGCCTTCCTAGAATATCGTCAGACATACCGCAATAATATTTTAATACGCTAATTGACAATATGCATAGGAGATGTCAGGTAATTATTGATGTAACATTAGTTTCTAGACTGCGGTGTTTCGAGTAAGGTTTTTGTAAGTTAGTTTAAATAAAAATCAATTTAATAATTTAAGTCTAATTTTTTTGATTTTTTTGAATTCCCCTGTACTATGAAGATTTAAATTTGGATGACGTAGGTTTCAGGGCGATGTTTTTAGATACCTATTTTAAAAGAAAAACGTATATCCTTTAGTTTTTCCAAAGAGTATTAGGCTATTATTGAGAATTTGCACATTTTTATAAAAAAATCAGTTTTTTAATTAAAATGCAATATGAACTCCAGATGTTAAAATAGTCTCAATAGAAGTTTATAAGCTTACTTAAGCCTATTTAGAAAGAATGCCCAGATGTTCCTACGAACAGGTATACGGTTTGAAAATTTTTCAAATTTGCAACATAATTTTAAAAGCCCTGTATAATAAATGCCAAGGAATTATCATAATTGGCTCTTGCCTTTACCTTAAAGTCTAGAAAATTTCATATCAAACGCTTCAGCGCTTGCTAAGATATGTCATTTTTAAGCAAAGTTATGAGCATTTGAATTTTGACCAAATTTTCACATTTCCTTAACTTATCGGGATCAGTTTAGTTAGCTGTGGTAAGTCAACTAAAAAATGCACGTCGGTGTTCATTTTTAACCCAAACTAACCCAAACTAATGTTTCAAACAGATTCTATTATATGTGTTATTAGTCTTCAGTATATGTTTTGAGTGATTTCATTGTATGAGACATGCTTTTATATTCTATTTCAAGAGAATTTCATCAAATAACGGTAAGAACACAATCATATATTATATTATAGTTTAAGAAAAAATGGATTCGTACGAACGAGAGGTCAAACGTTTGACATAGCTTAATGAAAGTATACCGAGTGACTTTAATGCCGGGAAATCAAACGAATCAAATATTGCAATAGAGGATGATGCTCGCGATGAAGTTTTATTTAGTGAACATTCAACCAGTACTGAACAAGAGGATGATGATAACGTTATTTTAGTTATATATAGTTTATATTATTATGGGAAGGAAGGGACAAAATGGCGCCAATTTTTTACAATTCGCAATACTCGAACACGGCGAGAAAGTATCTTTTCGCGCCTACCTGGCACAACTCGAGAAGGCCAAAACGCAAATACTCCCATGCATACACTCCTAGAGCTTTATGTTTCATAATATTATCGATTTAATTATTCCATATATAAATATGCACATTCAGAAAATATCTGTAACTTATAAAGGCATCAAAGACGATATTCGGCCTATACTTCTACTGATAAATAACAAGAAAACGATTATAAGATAAATAAAAATAAAATGTAATTTTATTGTTGCCACTTTTCTTCTGCGTAACACGATGCCTTTAGATTTTTATTCCAACATTTCGCCTCAGGGGCCCAATTCTTGTAATGTGGTGAAAAATTTTACAAGTGAAAATTTTCACCAGATATATGTCACCCGCCGAAGTGGTTGTACGATGAAGTCGTACTCTTGAATACTAGGTGAAAACGTTTATAGTGAAACTAAAGTTACCATTTGGCAACATCCAAATGTCGTTTATACAAGGTATCAATTTTCAAGAAAGACTTAGCCCTTTTTTGATTTCTAACCTAACTTCTTGTTTTTGTTGCATTTGCATAAAAATGTGAAGCCATCAGTACCTGGAGCAAATACCTCTGAATTTCAATGGCAAATATTAAACGTAATGTTGCGGTTTTAATTTATGTTATTGTATCTAAACTTGCAACTGCGTTGCCAGATGTTCCGATTACTGCGGACTATCCCGATTTTTTTGGTATTTTCAGCATGGGATGCTGAAAATACCGAATTTTAAAAGCTATCGAGAATGTGTTTAAGAAGCTTGATTTTGTTTCTCAATAAATAGGATCTGAAAAATAGTGTTAGAATCTTTGAGAAGTATAATAGGAAAAAGTTCCTATAAGCATATAAGTTAATAGATATTCGTTTTTGTGATACATGTCGAATGTTATATAAAAAATATATAGCTTTTCGAGAATTTGAAAAATACTTTCCTGAAAATGTTGTTTATGTTATAATTTCAAGAAAAGAAATTTCTTAGACTAATAACATATATATTTTTTTTGATTTTCAGTAGCGTTCCTTATAAGTACGTACCCTTTTTTCTAGAAAAATTTGGCACGCTAGTTAGCCAATGCTTTATTAGCACCTTATGAAATACCAAACAAAAATCACCAAAAATCATCTCTTGTATTTTTTAATACGATGAACCATTTTCGTGAAACAAATAAAAACCTTTTCCGATACAGGCTTCTGGCTTTAAGGAGCTGGAAATCGGAATTGCCCGGATATGAACCAAAAAAACTAATTTATAGAAATATAAATGTATTTAAATACTAACTATCTAAACTTCTTTGTTTTTAACACGCAGGCTCTGCACAAAATATATTTTTTAAAAAAGATCATAATTTTTATTCATTTCAAGTGTTGCATAAAATATTATCAAATTGCTGAAAAAAAGCATGGGCGTACCACTTTTTCTTCTAGAAGCAGCAGAAATAGTTTACTTATACGCACGTTTCTGAGAATTTTAACTTTTTTTCATAATATAGATATTTATTTATAGCTTATACCTATATACGTTATATGTTCGATGCTATTGGTGAGTAGGTTTTTTTTTATTAGACTTATCTGAGTGCATACAGGGCCTAATAAATTCATTCTCACTATTTGGATCTCGCGAAACGTAGGAGATATAAAGTTAGTTGGGAATTTAGTATGCCGTTTACAATTTTTTCTCCTTTTTAAGATTTTTGGAAATTAAAATAGTAATAGTTTGTTTAATTTTTCCTGACTTATGAATGCCATTTTTTCTCCCCTATGAGGTGACATCATTAAATTTCAAATACGACGTTTCGCCATGGGGTCCATCATCATTTTACTTTTCTAAAGACCGACCTGTTTTTTTTGTTTAATTTTGAGAAGCTTTTGACCTCCGATCACCAATCATATATTATACTTAGGGCGTAAGAGGTAATAAATAATCTCGTAAGGTAAAATAGTTAGAAAAGATCACAACAACTCTGTCTAACGTATTATGTTTTACGAGATATTCGTAGGTCTACTAATTTTTCGATAACTTTTTACCAGTTACTAAAACTTTCAAAATTTTTTTGAAATGTACCGTGTGTCCAAATAAGAAAGGACGCCGGCCATATCTCGGAAACTATTTACTCTACAGCTTCGGGGAAAAATTTTATCAGTAAATTGGCCAACAGAAATCTCTGAAAATTATTTTCAAGTTCGTAAGACGACCGCTAGGGTGCGCAAATGCTATGGCAAATCAGAAAAGAGTTTTTTTCTCAAAAATATGCCAAGTAAAGATATATTTAAAATAGCGGCATTGTAATCTTTGGAAAATTTGGAATTTCTTTTGTGTAGAGGACTTTGCTCTATCTATGAAAATAAGGTGGTGGGGGAAGGTCAAACTTGTTGTTTTTTAACTCTGATTACTCCGGTTTGGGTAAACGGAATTAAACAAACTAGGGCTCGTTTAAAAGAGCTTTTCTTACTTAATAATCTGCATTATAAATTTTGTTCGAATCGATTTTGGTCTAGCCGCCAGAGGGTGTTGTTTGACAAGAGAACAATTATTACTCATTATCATGAAAATTTTAAATATCACGCTATATCTCTTTTTACTTAGTTAAATAAAGGATAATATTACTAAGAAGGTCAGCGCAAACCGCAACTTTCTATCTTTTTTTTCACCAGAGATATTAACGAAACAAATTTTATTCCCGAAAATATCCCCGGAACACGTAAAGATAGAGCTTCCGGGTGATTCTTTTTGTAAAAGTTACCAAAAAAATACTGGAAATTATTTTTAAACTAGTAATGTCGTGTTACATATCTTATTTTAGCAGCATAACTAATAATTTTGCTGCGATTATGATAAAGTTTATACCTTAATATCGCAACCTGTAGAAGAGAATAATAATAATTCGTAATTTAAACAATAGTCAAGTAGGCCTGAAATGCAACAAAGAAAATACCGAAAGACGACAGTTTGATGACATTTATCTTCGGTGCTGCAGTATTAAAAGTCATTTTCTAACGATGAGGGTTCCAAATGAAGAAGCGTATAATATGCTAGCGATTTATTTTGAATGCAACAAAAATTCAACTATCGCATCTAGAATATACAGAATTCGGTATCCTAGAAGGAGACATTACACAAAAAGGACATTTACAAGATTAGCTACATGACTACGAGAAAATGGCAATGTTCATTTATAATAAATGGGCTAATGTCTTCCAAGATGTTCGAAATGTCCACCATCACTTTCAACACAGTCTCGCACTTTTTGATCAGTTACGTAAACTACGGCCTCCATTTTGGAAACTGATATGCCGGTAATGGCATGTTTGGTAAACGATGCCTTTTAGTCTGCCCCATAAATGAAAACCTATGTAAAACGACATGACTGGTTTGAAAATAATCTCCAGTATTTTTTTGGTCACTTTTACAAAAAGAATCACCCGGAAGCTCTATCTTTACGTGTTCCGGAGATATTTTCGGGAATAAAATTTGTTTCGTTAATATCTCTGGTGAAAAAAAAGATAGAAAGTTGCGGTTTGCGCTGACTTTTTAGTAATATTATCCATTACTTAACTATGTAAAAAGAGATATAGCGTGCTATTTAAAATTTTCATGATAATGAGTAATAAGTGTTTTCTTGTCAAACAACACCCTCTTGCGGCTAGACCAAAATCGATTCGAACAAAATTTATAATGCAGATTATCAAGTAAGAGAAGCTCTTTTAAACGAGCCCTAGTTTGTTCAATTCCGCTTACCCAAACCGGAGTAATGAGAGTTTAAAGAAAAACAAGTTTGACCTTCCCCCACCATCTTATTTTCATAGATAGAGTAAAGTCCTCTACACAAAAGAAATTTCAAATTTTCCAAAGATTACAATGCCGCTATTTTAAATATATCTTAACTTGGCATATTTTTGAGAAAAAAACCCATTTTCTGAATTGCCATGGCATTTGCGCCCCCAAGTGGTCGTCTTACGAACTTGAAAATAATTTCCAGCAATTTCTTTTGGCCAATTTACTCATAATATTTTTTTCCCGAAGCTGTAGAGTAAATAGTTTCCGAGATATGGCCGGTGTCCTTTCTTATTTGGACACCCGGTACAGATCCATAAGTATTTATAAAAAATAAATTGATGATAAGCTCTTCATGGCGAAACGAAGTATTTTAAATTTATACCGCCTTATAGGGGAGACAAGTGAAATTTATTTTAAACTATATCTTCAGACAAGGCCTGGAAAAAATAAAAAATATTTTTCAAAGCTCAAAATCGAAACAAAGTTTGTTAGTGTTATAAGAAATTCCCTACTTTGAGAAAACTTATAGTTATGGTTTGGTTTACTTCTGTATAATGCAAAATCTGAAACTTTTCAGCAAAGCGGCTCTGTTATGATGGAAAGAGCTTTCAAAATCTGAAAAGTTCGTCAAAATCCGTTAATCAAGCTACAGCGTGTTAAAATTTGTGTTACCAAAATTTTAGCAAATTATGTATTAATAGGGTATTTTTTGTCAAAGGGCATTAATAAAAAAACTGGAAGAATTGATATCAGTTTTATATTATTGTACATAATAGTATATTGCGTAACTAGTAGGAAAAGCAAAATATTCCTGGATAATTGTGGTAATTGCTGGACGAGGCGCAGCCGAGGCCAGCAACACAGGAGTCTAGGAATGTGCTTTTCCTACGAGTTACACATACTATTTTTTATCCGATCGGAACTAATTAGAATACGTACTTGTGAAGAGCCAAATATTACTCAATAAAAAAGGTGTTTTAAATTTAATCTCAACATCACGGTGTATCGTGCTCAACATGATATCAACTTTCGAATCGAGCGAGCTTGAAGTTTATTACGTAACTACGGAAACTACAGCTAAATGCTACTTTTGATAAAGGTCTGATCTGACAAACAAGGCATTTGAATAGGACGAAAATGTTATATTCCCGTCCTAGGACGGAAATGATATATTCCCGTACAGTTATTGCCTATTGCCGGACAGTTATTGCATGGTGCCAAGCAACGAATACAATATACTGGAATCATGACTTTTGCGGTGAGAAAACACATTGGAAAGGTGTACTTTTTCGTCCGATCGGATAAAAATTTATTTATCAACCCAGTATAACATGAAAATATCATCACTATTATAAAATCACTTGTAACGAAACCGGCACCATATCAAAAAAGAGAAATGTTCCACAAAGTTACAACACTGAGAAAATTGCGGTGTAGGGTTTTTTGTGGACGAGTTTAATTAGAATTTCCCACCTTTCTCGATAGCATAAAATTCGTTACTAAATTCCGCAACTTTTTCACGCTATAGCGCACGCTTTTTTAATGAAACGTCCAGCATATCTGTTCCCACCTTAATTAGAAAAAAAATTACTTAAGTTCCGGAAAAACGGCGATATCATCATCGTACTAAAAAATTATACCTTTATTTAAGCATAGTTCTAAGAAAATTATACTTAGCATATTAACTTGGAAGATTATAGAAACGTTAACATCGACCTTAGACCACAAAAATGTTGACGCCAAAGATGAAGGCATTGTTTTATTTTCCTCACTTCCTACTTTTAATAATATGAAGCCGCTATGTCACAATTCCAACTCGAAAAGTAAAGAATTTTCGTGGGATGGGAAGCACTTGTGTTTCCTTCCCCCTTTTCTTTATGCATGCCCTTCGTTTATCGAGTTTGCGTTTATGCGACTTTGTTCAGATAAACCGAATTTAAAACTCCGGGAATACCTTTATATCCGACTAAGAAAGAATATTGGGAGGTGTCACTATCATGTTTATGATAAATTAAATATAATCTAAATAAAGTAATATTTTGACGATTCATGTAGCTCCTTACATTCTAAATTTCCTCTGTCTGTTTTAAGTAAGAAAATAGACACCTAATCACTATTACGATTATCTGTGCTCTTTTGGCTCAGCCTTCGCTCGAAACAGGTAAAAATCTCAAATACATAATAGTTATTTAGGCACTTTGGGGTCTAAAGTGGCGATTTTAGTGGCATTTTTAATCCCTAGGAATTAAAAGTAAAATTATTGAATTATCAAGCCAAATAATTATTTATTAATTTAGTACAGTGCCTGTAAAGCACTGAATTAGGAAAACTAACAACAAGCTTACAAATTTATTAGAAAATAGGAGTCTGTAATATTTGTAATTAAGGCATTCTGTGGAAAAGTAGCCGTAGAAGATGTAATTGTGTTTTGTACAACGAAACTGGGCGCAACAAAAACTTCTGAGGGAGTGGCGACAACAGTTTGGCCAGCCATGTTTTTCTTCAGGTTTAGGGAATTTTCGACATAGCCCTCGGCAACGGCGCTACTTTTCCAAACATTATGTCGTTTAAGTTGATCCAGGTTTGCTCCCGAATCTGAAAGTAAAGACGCCGACCGATGTTCTTCTAAAGCATAGTAGAGGACTCCAAAAAGTCTTTAAGGAAGTAGGTTTAAAATTAGTATACCAAACTCAGTTCAACATTAAAAAATTATTAGGTGGTCCAAAGGACACAATTCAAATATTAGAAAGAAGTGGAATATATGAAATTGGATGCATGGATTTTAACCAAAAATATGTTGGGCAAACTAGAAGATCTATACAAACGAGATTCAAGGAACACATAGCTCATTTAAAGTGTCGTAGAACAGAAAAATCAAGTGTTGCCGAGCATGCTTTTGATAATAATCATAGAATAACAATTAAAAATTTAAAATTAATTCATAATATAACTGATAGGAGATTATTAGACACATATGAAAGTATGGAAATTATTAAATGTAAGAATAGTCTAAATAGAGATAGAGGGCCTATTCCGTATAGTCAATTGTGTTGGTTGATCGAGCGTGACTAGTGAGATTCCAGGATTCGTTCCTTTGGTTCCGCTTGATTAAGCAAACATTTAGTATAAAAGCGAGTTAGGTAGAGTTTTAAATTTAGTTTTAATCATCTTTCCCGACGAAATTGCACAGAAAGCAGGGAAACAATAGATTTGTTCTAGCAGCGAGTTCAAACCATCCGGAGTTTGCGCATAACGATATAAGCGACGCTTATATCGTTATGCGCAAACTCCGGATGGTTTGAAACCGTTTGAAATCGCTGCTAGAACAAACCTAACACAAAACTTGTTACCGGAGAAATCGAGAGACATTTATGACAAAGAATATGAGAAATTACTAAACTGGATGACAGAAAACTGTGTAGAACATATTAATGAAACTGTGCTGCATGAATATTTCGGCGATCTCGCTGAAATAATATTTTCTCCGAGTTCCTTATGGTCCAAATATTCAATGATGATGAAGAAGACTTTAATGGTAAATAGGAATACTAACATCGCTGATTACCTTAAGTTAAGTGAATATTGGACGTAACTGTCAAAAGGATACCAGCCAAAAAAGCAGTGGCGGATTTGCAGTCTCGGCCGCCCTAGGCCCCAAGCTATCAGCCGCCTCTTTTTACTGGCCTAAGTACGTAATATACTATTTTTGACACGATTGGGGCCGCCCCTAAATTTGGCCGCCCTAGGCCCGGGCCTACCGGGCCTTAGGGTAAATCCGCCACTGCAAAAAAGTCTAAAGTTCTGCCTAGGTGTCGACGGCAAGAACTTGTGAATATGCTAATTATTCACGTTAAAGATAGAAAATCCGTTTTTGTGGTAAACGTAACGTAAAGAGACAAAACCATATCAAAAGCGCGTTTTTACCATTGTTGACGAAGACGAAATGAACAGTTTGAAGCTGATAAGAGCCTACATGTCTTTACGACCACGTGGCTGTTTAGAAAAAAAACTTTTGTGACCTATAGACAAGACCGCTGTATTGTACAGCCAGATGGAAAAAACACATTTGGAAAAATCTTGTGTATCATAGCAAAATATTTGGGTTTGGGTGATCCTGACAAGTATACAGGTCGCTGTCTGCGTTGAACATCGTTAACTCTTCTGGCGGAGGCTAGAGCCAGTATGACCACATTGAAGCATCCACGGTGGATGGCAGAGTTCATCGGTTGCTGAAGGATATTTTTAGGACAATATATCTTCAAATGAGGTTTCGAGGATGCTGGTAAGCAAACCCTCTAGATCTGGCTTTTTCTTACAGAAATGTGAATCAATATTGGCTGCAGGCAATCTAACTATCACCGGATCTTTCCATAATTGACAGTTTGATGTGAATTCCACTAAATAATGTTAATGGTAATTATTTACTATCCGAACGCACGCCCATTTTTGAACTTTTTGGAAAAATTTTAATTTTTGGTGGTTAAAAGTAAAGAGGTTAAAAAGAATCCAATGGCGGAGATTGCAAATTTTAAGTGTTGGTAAAAATATTAGACGTTAAAGTGAAAGAGCGGATACTAAACAATTACCATATGACTGCTAGTTTACTATCCGAACGCACGCCCATTTTTGAAATTTTTGGGGCAAAAGTCATTTTAGTTGGTTAAAAATAATCAATTTAAAAAGAATCCAGTGGCGGAGGATACAAATTTAAGTTTTGTATCTCATAATCATCTGCGTATAAATTTTTTAGCTTTTTGGGATAATAATTGTTTTAAGCTCTTAATAAATTATCATCTAATGGTGGAGGTGAGAAATTTAATTTCTTCGTGCAAAGCTGGGCAAATTAATTTGGTTAGTTTGGGTTAGTTTCAGTTCGTTTAAGCCAGTATGAGCTTGTGTGAAGAGTTGCGCGAAGAAAAGCTTGTGCGAAGCGTAAGCCTTTCTTCGCGCAAGGCTGGGGCAAATAAATTTGGTTAGTTTGGGTTAGTTTCGGGTCGTTTAAGCCAGTATGAGCTTGTGTGAAGAGTTGCGCGAAAAAAGGCTTTCGCGAAGCGTAAGCTTTTCTTCACGCAAGGCTGGGGCAAATTAATTTGGTTAGTTTGGGTCAGTTTCGGTTCGCTTAAGCCAGTATGAGCTTGTGTGAAGAAAGGAGCGGATAAAGGCTGGGGCCAATAAATTTAGTTAGTTAGTTTGGGTTAGTTTCGGTTCGTTTAAGCCAGAATGAGCTTGTGTGAAGAGTTGCGCGGAGAAAGGCTTGCGCGAAGTGCGAGGCTGATGGATAGAATCATTTATATAACATATAAACATATATTTTCTCTTGTAGATTTAATAAAATTGCATCTTAGCCCCTTTTTTGTCTTTTTTTCATTGCTTTTATCAACATAACGAGTTTTATCTCATCGATATTTGAACAAGTTTATGTTTAAATCTGCAACATTTTTAAAATGAGGACAAATAACAAATTATTGACGAACTACTCTTCATTTTATTTAATCCTAGCAGAATACTTTTTTTAGTATTTAAGAAACAACTTGCACAAGGTATTTTACTGAAATAGTTAATTTGACGTTTAATGTCAGATGGTGCCGCTATTCGCACATATTTTTTCATGGTCAACTTCTTTTTTCTGGCGTAATTATTATTAATGATGATTGATATTACTTTTCAGTAGTAAAGTAAACCTTGATTAGATTGTCTTACTTTGTGATCGTTTTTCTATTATAAAAAAAAACAGCAGCCATAGGGTAATTGTTTAGTATCCGCTGTTTCACTTTACGTTCTAATATTTTCACCAAAACTTAAAATTGCAAATTTCTCCGCTACTGGATTTTTCCTTGATTAAATTTTTTTATTAATCAACTAAAATGACCATTGCCCTAAAAAGTTCAAAAATGAGCGTGCGGTGGGATAATAAATTAGCAGCCATGAAGTAATTGCTTAGTATCTGCTCGTTCACTTTGACGACTAATATATTTACCAACACTTAAAAATTGCGACCTCCGCCACTGGATTCTTTTTAAATTCATTATTTTTAACAACCTAATATGACAAATGCCCCAAAAAGTTCAAATATGGGTGTGCGTTCGGGTAGTAAATTAGCAGCCATGGCGTAATTGTTTAGTATCCGCTCTTTCACTTTGACGCCTAATATTCTTACCAACACTTAAAATTTGCCACCTCCGCCACTGAATTTTTTTTAAATTCCTTATTATTAACCAGCTAAAATAACAATTGCCCCAAAAAGTTTTAAAATGGGTATGTGTTCGCGTAGTAAACTGTTACCATGTTAATTAGTTATTACATAATACCTACTTTAATTTCATATTTTGTAATTTGTATAATAAATATTGCTTACTACAAAAACTGTTTTTTTTTGTGTCTTTAAAAATTTTCAGCCTAGTTTTTAAAATACGTTTTTCCAAAGCTAAAAAATATTTTGTGGTTTTCAAAATCTTAAGGTACATTTCATGGCCTATCATTTAGAAAACTTTTAACTTTGTGCATCATTTGTTCATACAGGGTAGTAAACAAATTTTATACCATTTTATTTCACCGAAAACTTACAAATATTGATTTTCTTTTTTATTCACATTTAAATAGTTGTTGGTAAAAATGTAAAAAGCAAATTCGGCGTTTTTTTCATACTTCCAGATTTGTCCAAAGTCTGACCTCGAAGGATCCTATATATTTTTGACTCAAAAGTGAAGTCTGTAAGAGGATATTAATGAAAATATTGTTTAAGTAATGCTTACTTGGGAGTGCCACTCTAATTAACAGAAAAAGTCACTTTTTATCTTGAAAAAGTCATATATCGGAAGAAAATGCAGGAATTTATTTTTTACATTTTGAGTAAGATTTATCTATATAAACGCAACAAAAAAAAATGGAAAATAAATATACATTTCCGGTCGGGACAAATTAAATTTTACAAACTTTATAATTATTTGTTTTCTACCCTGTACATATAAAATATGCATAATATTCTACAACAAAGTTTTATCCATATAATACTGGACCCGACGCGCATTTGGCTAACAATGTTAACATCAACAGGATATGATTAAAACTAAACTTACAATCTGCCTAACTCTATTCTAAGAGTCGATTAGCCAATACAATGGACTACACGGAATAGGCCCTCTAGGTACCTCTATTTAATTTATTTTTACATTTAATAATTTCCATACTTTCAGATGCCCCTAATAATGTTCTATTTAATATATTATGAATTAATCTTAAATTTTTAATTGTTATTCTATGTTTATTTTCAAAAGCATGCGCAATAACACTTGATTTTTCTCTTCTACAATATTTTAAAGGAGTTTTTGAATCTCGTTTGTATGGATTTTCCAGTTGGGCCAACATATTTTTGGTTACAGTCCATGCATCCAATTTCATAAATTCCAATATATAAATCCTGGTGCATCAGAGCAGTCTTGTCAACAAGAGTCTAGGGAGCAGACAGACGGAGCTGTATTTCACTGTTCGCATGGCCCTCCGCTTGCTACCGCTCGCGGGGGCTCAAGAAAATGAAACTAACCAGGTGCTAACCAAACCTAACCCAAGACATACCCAAAATCAAGAGAAAAAACGTTTGCTAACCAACACTAACCCAAGATATAGCTTTGTCTCTCTGTTCTCTAGACTCTTTTGAATTGCCACCGTTGCCAGTACTGGAATATTTTGGTTTACAAGAAGTTGTTGCTAAATAATAAATTGTCAGTTGACAGTCTGTCCTGGCCAAATTTGCCAGATATGCGCACTTACAGAGAACCAAAACAAAATTTGCAGATATAAAATAGAATTAGTAACAAATGACGCACTATTAGCCGCAGGTCATTTGCCAAGTCTAGCCATTGGGCGATAGCCGATCGCCCGATAGACCAATCCGCCCCTGAATAAGACTGTTTATTGATGTAATAAAAAATGCTGAATTTACATGGTAACCATACGTTGACAGTGTTACTGTCTTTCTCTTATGGTAAAATAGTTAAGCATTGCTTACTAATTTTTCCTGTGAAAAGCAAAACTGACTCTTTTTTTAAATATTTACGGTTGTTGTGAAAATTATTAAAATGGATGCAATAAATTTGTTTGCGCTATTCTAACATATTACAATGTCGTTTTTTCGACAAGAATTAAAAACAAACAAACACTTCTTGCTATTATTAATACCGAAACCCGAAACGTTTTATTATATTTGTCTACATTCATCTACATGTCGATGTTGGTAAATAGAAAATGAGATGAGATGAATTTGTTTGAAATTTATATTGTTATAAATGCCTGATTTTTATTAATTAATTTTCAGATTGGTCGACGATAAAAATAATAGGTTTGTTTAAACGTAGAGCCTGAAAAATTCCCCGCTCGAGTACTTAATTAAAAGCTTAATTCTTTTGAAAACGTTGTTTAGGGTGAAGCCAATGTAAACTGTGTTTCTCTGTTTTCCAATTTAATGACCACCACTTCAGTTATTTAAACCAGTTTTTGAAGAGAAAACGCATTTTTACAGTTTTAAACTCGTTCAATCGGCAGGCAAGTTTTAGTATTCGCATCGAAACATTTTTGAACGATGTTTTATATAGACAAGTGGCTTTTAATGGCAAAATAAAGGTTTTTTTTTGTAAATATATAACACAACAAATAATGTAAGAGAAGCTCAACTAGTCCAACTAATATTGATTTGAACCTTGTGTAGTACAGTCGCTAAGCCATCTCATCTTATCTTAATCCGGCACAACAAAACAAAACTGACCAGAAAATTTTATATCGTATGTTAAGGACTGATAAATATGTTATGCGTCTTTGCTGCCCCGTCGCCCACACTTGCACGATTGTTCTATTTCATGTAATTCACGATAAGGTAGAAAAGGCATTTAAAAAGTGTAAACCACGAGTCGCCACTGGATGAGTTGCTGAACCATCTGTCAAATATTGATATCAAAATCTTAAGGAAATTACTTTGATGTTTTTATTTTAAAAGCTATAATATCATTTAATTACGTTTTCGATGATATTCCTTTTATATTGCACCCCTTGCGTAGACCGACCACCCATCGTGATGCTAGTAAATACTTCTCACTGTATTACAGTTAAGTTGTTTGTTGCAAGCGCAATGGCATTTGACGTAGTGAAGCAAGATATATTTAACAATCTTCTATGGTTTATAGTTCCTCAAAATTAACACTGTTTTTAGGGATTTGGAGCTCAGATAGTTCCACAAGGAATTATTCTTTTATCACTGAACTGGCGATCTGGTGGAAATTTTGCATCTCTAGTTGCTAAATCACATCGGCTTACTTAAGAATCGCATACTCCGGAAAATTACTACCCGTCCATAAAGTGCATCTCTAACAGAAATATACTAGAGACGGAGCCGCAATTATAGGCTAATAATGGCCTAATCATTTTCTTTTTTGAATGAATTTGCTAAGATCCATCTCACTCAAGTGATAGGGATTTTTGTCTGAGATTGTGTTATTACATTCGAAATTATCAGTACGCTCGACTTTCATCTCCCTACTAACGATAATTTCGATTTTTTTTCGGATATACCTTGGAAATTTCGATCTTCATCTCGAAACTATTGATAAATACAATTTAACCTTGAAATTATATGTACATAATTTTGATTTTCATCTCAAACTATGGATACCATCAATTTGAATCCCGAAGTTATGATTGATTCTAATTCATGGATAATATCGACTTTTATCTCGAAATAATGGATAATTTCGACATTTATCTCGAAATTATTCATAATTTGGGCTTTTAATCCGAAATTATAAATATTATTTAGAAACTGGATAACCTTTAATTTTATTTTTAAACTATGCAAATTTTCAAATTCTCTCTTGAAATTATGGTTAATGAAAATAATATCAACTCTTATCTATATGAATAGTGTTTGCTATTATCTCAAAACTATGGATATTATCGATTCTCATCTCAAAATTGCAGATAATCTTGACTTTTATCAGGAAATTATGAATAGTTTCGACTTTTATTTCGAAATTATGAATAATTTAAACTTTTTCTTAAGACTATACGTAATTTCGACTTTTTTCTCGAAACAATTAATAAATACCACTTTTCTATCGAAATTATACGTAATGTCGGCTTTTAGGAAAATTTAAAACATAGATATATCGACTGTTATCTCGAAATTATGGATACTCTCAGCTTTTATATTGTAGTTAGGGATAAATTCGACATTTATGCCGATATTATGGATAATTTCAATATTAATCTCAAAATTATTGATAATTTATTTAACACGAAATTATACATTCTCGAAATTATGAATAACATCGGTATTTGTCTGGCAGTTATGAAGAATATCTGCTTTTAATTTCATAACATGGATAATATCTAACTTTTATCTGGAAATGAAAGATAATTTCGACAGCTTTCTCGAAAATTATGTTTATTTTCTTTTATCTTGTAGTTAGGGATAAATTCGACATTTGTTCCGATATTATGGATGATTTCGATCTTATTTTCAAAATTATTAAAAAATTATTTAACCACGAAAATATATATTCTGGAAATTATGGATAATCTCGGTTTTTATCTCGAAGTTATGAAGAATATCTACTTTTAATTTCAAATTATGGATAATATCAACTTTTATCTCGAAATGATATATAACTTCGACGGTGTTCTTGAAAATATTGATAATTTGGACTTTGATGCGGAAACTATGGATCGACTGTGTTCCCAAAATTATGCTTATTTTCAGCTTTTTCTAAAAACTGAATAAATTCGACTTTTATCTTGCAATTAATGCAGAGTTTCCAGAATGCCATTCATGAAGAAATCAATTTTGTCGTCTATATTGAGCATGTTATACACAACATGCCACAGTTGCGATTCCAGATCGGAATGAAATTTTGTCCTGTCAATATTATGTAACTGTCTAAAACTAAAGCTAATCAAAGATGACGCACATATAGTCAGGTTAATTGTACAAAATATGCTTTATTGTCCAAAGTACATAACCTTACATTGTACAATAAACCAATTTATGATCTGATACATGAAGATCTCTGGTACCGGAGCTTTCAATACAATCTATATTACAAAAAATTATATCAAGTAGTGTAAAAGATACATTAGTAATTCTCGTTGGCTTAAATATAAGTTGTTGTGTAAAGTTTCAACTTTCCATTTCATTTCAAAATTACCGATAATGTCTACAATTAGTTCGTAACTATGGATTATGCATATTTCAATAAATGAATAAATATACCGATTTTAATCTCGAAATTATGGATAATTTTTGCTTTACCTTGTAATTATGGATAAATTCGACTTTTATATTATCGATAATTTCGAGCTTTTTCGAGATTATGGATAACTTCGATTTTAATTTCATAATCATTGATAATTTATTACACCTCTAAATTATATATAACTTCGATTCTTATCTCCAAATTATGGATAACATCTTGTTTTATCCCAAAACGATGATAATTTCGACATTACGTCGAACAAAACCTGAAAATAAAATATGCGCAGGGCGTACCACAGATTGTCACTTTAAACTAGAGCAGCCACCCTCTTGCAGCAGTAGTGAACTGTTCTTTTATTATCAGAACATTAGAGGAGCTAACACTAAAACTCAAGATTTTTATAACTCAGTATCAACAAATTTTTACGATGTCCTGGCGCTTGGTGAAACGTGGCTGCAGAGTCAGGTGTCTAGTTCGGAACTTTTAACTGACAATTATAGTGTTTTTCGAGATGATCGTAATTTGATGGTACATGGCTGCGCTACGGAGGGAGGTGTGCTCTTGGCAATAGGGACCCTACGCCTATTGACTTTTCAGTGTTAAAGGAACAGTTTTCACTTATTGAGATAGTTGGTTGTAGAGTAAAAATTAATTACTATGTGTTTTCAGTGATTGTTCTCTACATAGCGCCGTCACTGCCTAATGACATTTATGAACAGTTTATAGTCTCTAATGTTACACAACAGCGTGTGTGCAATTATCGGCCCATTTCTTGATTAAATTGTATGGCTAGGGTGTTGGAGAAGATAGTTACGAAGCTTTTACAAGATGTCTTCAGGAATCGCATTTCGGCTTATCAGCATCGAGGGCTGCTCGCTTGAGCGAGTGACGACTGTTAATGATCTTGGTGTTTTGTTTGACGATGGGCTGAGCTTTGTGTGTCACATTGATTGGATCATTTCTAAGGCATTTAGGATGATTAGATTCATCATGAGGCAGTGTTCTGGCATTAGGTGTGAAGGTGTTGAAAGCTCTGTGCTTTTCATTAGTTAGAAGCCATTTGCAGTAGCTGCATGTTTGCACACCATTCTACATGACATCTATTGCGAGAATCGAAAGGGTACAGAGAAAGTTCGTAAATTTTTTACTTTTTAAGCTTAATGTTGATAAATCAACACTCTCACACGAGGAGCGCTTATGAGTGGTTTCCTTTCAGACACTGCAAAGTCGCAGGGCCAATCTGACACTCCCCTTCGGACATAGACTCCTGGTGAATCTGATCGGATGTCCTGACTTGATGGTGCAGTTGAATTTCAGAGTGCCATCTCGAAGCACCAGACAAGTGCAAATATTTTACTTAAATTATAGCCGAACCGACATTGGCAGGAATGAAATAATAGCCAGATTTATGGATTGGTATAATAAGTATTATCGACCTTACGCAGATACTTAGTCTTAGCCTAGTATTGTACCATTTGGAACTCTGTTCTGTTGTGAGAAACGCGAAGGCGGCGTAAACTTAGTGTATAATTTTTGTATAAACTGGTTAATAACAGAACATCGAGATATTTTATCAAATAAAATTTCTTATTCCCTGGTTTAATGGGTGTCATGTGCGTTGACTAGAGCCCCAGTTTTTCATGCATGTAATTTATTTAACACAATGTGTAAGGATTCATATATTTTTGTAAGATTTTTAAATAGTATATTAGCTAAAATAATATAAGTAGTGTTAAAGATTCCTGATATACATACATTATAATCACAAAAGATTAATTTCAAAGTTTTTTCGTTCTTTTTGTTATATCTAAGAATTTCGTATTTTTTATTTATACCATACTGTATAATTTGTATTTCCTGGTGGAAATAAATGCCAATTTATTTATTTATTTATTTATTATTGAAAATTTGGACTTTTATTCCGATATTATGGATAGTTTTGATTTTTTTCTCAAAATTATACGTAATTTTAACTTTTTCTGAAAATTGACTAAATTCAAGTTTTATCTTGAAATTATACAACTCCTATCTCGAAATTATGGATAATGAAAAATATCAAGTTTTATCTGAAAACTGTGAAGAATTTCTACTATTATTTAGAAATTATTGATAATATCGACTTTCATCTCAAGATTATAGATAATATGTACTTTTATCTAGAAATTATGGGTAATTCAAGCTTTGTTTTCGAAATTAGCAATAATTTCGATTTTTTCTTGAACCATGCGCGATATCGATTTCTTTCAAGAACCATGAATAAATTGGACTTACGGCCACTTTCTCTCGAAATTATACATAATATAAGCTTTTATCTTGAAGATATGGATATATCGATTTTTATCTCGAAATTATGGGTAATTTCAGTTTTTATTTCGTAATTATGGATAAACTCTACTTTCATCTCGGTATTATGGATTATTTCGAAATTTTCACCGAATTATAAATAATTTTGATTTTAATAATTTATTTATCCTCGAAATTATATACAATTTCGATTATTTATCTTGAAATTGAGGAATTGTGGATTAACATTTATCGCGAAATGGTTCATAATTGCGGTCATTATTCCGAAATTATAGATAGTTTCTATATCATATTATAACTTTCATTTCAAAATTATAGATTTTATCAGGAAATTATTAAATAATGTTTCTGTTTCTTCGGTACTGTCGTCACCGAAAGGTTACAGTAGATGTCTATTGGGTCGCGGCATTGTTAGTACATTAAACAAAGAAACTTAAGTGATTTTTGTTTGCCTAACCATTATCTTAGCAAATGTTACTTATTCTAAGTAACAGTTTCACAACGACAAATATAATTAAAGTTAAACAGCTCTTTTATATTAGGAATAACTTATATTGACAGTCGTAATGCAAACAATCGGAGACCTTTCGAGACCATTGTTGGGAATATGACTTGTAACCGCACACATGGCGATACCGTTGACCAAGGAACGCTAGACAAAATTAATTTTATAATTTTAGCAAATCCTTCTTCAACAAAATCTATAGCATTATAAAATATAGGAGTCTATGTTGAGGTATGGACACTTAGCGAAAAATAAAAATCAATATTTTTTTTGCAACCGGTTGTCTTTATATTAATTTTTCACGCCCACCTCTCCGTTTTGTATAAGAGAAAATTTAAATATTTAATCGTTATATAGCACTCTATAAGTAGTAATTTAGATTAGCGTGTATTTATTTCATTATTTCCCTGAATTTGTAATATTTCTGCAAATTATGTTTGATCATTTATTACGGTTTTTTAACGGTCAATTTTCACATGACAATTTCTTCTTGTGGTTTTTTTCGGTGTGGTTATTTTTCCTTATGTACATTATTAGCATATTTCCGGGGCGCTTATATAAATGAGCATTTTTTGCTCAACTGTCGTATGCGCTTTTTAAATATGAAGAATTTTCCGAACACAGTTATTTAAACATGTTAAAGATTTTGTCCTTGCCCCAACTTCAAAAAGAAGGTATTATGGATCAATTTTTTTGTAGTTGCTTTAATTAGACAAACTGTTACCAAATAGATAAACATGCCAGGAATGTTCTATGCCATGGGCACCGTACTTTCCGGATTTGTGCCGGGATTGTCAATATGGAGCAAGCGTAGTTTCTTAAATAACATATAGTTTTCTCGAAGACATCGTTATACCAAGTTTTTGAGCAAAATCTTTAAATCACTATCAAATTTGAAGCACACAGTTAAATTAACCCATAACTCATGACAAGAACAATGAAGGCTTGTACGATAAACTTCTTCAATTTAGAATGAAGACTAGGGAGAAAGAAGAAATTACTATTCACCAAATAGACCGAGAGTAATATAGAAAAATGACCGAAGCCCTATGGTATTATCTGAAAGCCAAAAATATACTTTAAGAATGAAAAGATCCAAAGAAAGAAAGATCTAAATAATCAAGAAACCTTAAGTTATGTCAAAAAAAATTTGCAAGGAAAGTGAACCGGTAACAGTATAAAAGGTACAAGAAGTGCAAGAGTAGGGAAGCTGCTAAAAACAAGATAGCAGTGAAAAATTTTCAAAAGTTTCAGCAAGGTAATAATGAAGGGCAAGACCGCAAAATCAGGATATTGTAGGAGAGAAAGGAAATGAAACAGTAATAATAAGAAAAATTGAGGCACTTCAGGTTGGAAATTTGGGAAAAGCTATATCTGCTAATTGATATACAGTAGAAGCTGATAACATTTAACAGGAATGCAATGGCCCAGATCGATAAAACTTTGTTTCAGCTGTGACAAGGAGATAACGTACTGAGAGATTCTAAAAGCGAGAAATAGAGAATAGCCTACAAGCATACACAGTATATTAGGTATACGACGTATAACTCTCCATGCATCTCTCCATATTTTACCACATGCTTTCTATTAAATAATAAAAACCCCGGCCCGCTCAACGATAGATTCTTATCAGAGAAAGATAAACGGAAGCCAAATTGCGAGTCACGATATTCCTTTGGATCGCCTCTCCAGCGCCGGCGCCATATCACACACTTTGGCACGTTTGCGTTCGCGTTCGCCGTATCACACATTTCATTTCCCTGTCATTCATTTTGTAACATTCGTCACACTAACACCAGCTTCCTCTGCAGGTACAGCGCGCCTAAAAAAGTTTTACTTAAAAAAAATCTATTAACGTGTCTCTATTACAAGGAACCATTATATACATGGGACGATCATTTTACCGATACTGGTTAGGTTGTCCGTGATGTAACTCCCTAATATCACCAGTTCGAAATCAAGTAAGTCGTTTAGTATTTTAAGGAATTATATTTAGTAAATATAGAATTAATATTTGAATAATAAAGACTACTAATGGTGTTTTTATAAGGAGATATTGTTGACTTTTTCCTTTCTTCTGCCGTTAGAAACCATGCTTGTTTTAAACTAATTTACTGATTCGTTTTCAGTTATGTACCTATGTGGCAAATAATATATATTTTCGAGGACTTTTTTGTATACTGTATGTCTGTACGCTGTAAATTCATCTTTAACATGATAGACGGTAATGATACGAAATGTTATGATGCAATTTACAGTCTATCGAATGGTATTTTTGAATGGAATAAAACTAATAAAGAAATAATTAACAATGAGAAATAAGATATTTTCCGTAGTTCTACTTTTTTGTATTTTCAGGTCAACGATCCTCCACCAATCATTGTGATTTAGATCAAGTAGACTCGTTATATTATACAGGGTGATTCCAAAGTAACTAAAAAGTATTATTGCTAAGCTAATTTTAGGGAATAAAGTATCCTAAGTGCTTTGTTTTTAGTATATGAAAGTGCGTATACAGGGTATTTTATCTAAACATATGTTCAAAACCTGGGCCGCCTCAGCAAATGAGGCAAGACTCCAGTGCGTCCTACGCCCTCGAGCCGAACTAAATCATAATTTTATTTTTGGTGTAATTTTGCTTTGGTGTAATGTTGAATAGTTTAAGTTAATTAAATATAATTAAAGTTCGTATTTAAAGAAAAGTTGATCAAGGGTTTGGAATCCGACGTTTTGTCTTCAAGGGGGCATCAACTTTTTTTTAATTCGAACTTTAATTAAATTTAATTAACTCAAACTAACGCCAAAGCAAAATAAACAATTAAAAAAAAATTAATAAAAAAATACATATTTATATTAATAACGCCAATATTATCTGCAAAAAAATAGTAGTTCGTATTTAATAAATGAAAGTTGATGATGACCCCTTGAAGACGCAACGTCGGATTCCAAACTCAATACCACCATTGAATAGAGCGGAAAAAGTAGCAACGCAAAAGTGCAATTCAATTTGAAATCCGTTTTTAAACAAGCCCAGGAAAAAAATAGAACAATTTCTCAAAATTTCGGTTTTTTTCGGATATCTCCAGAAAAACTCGGAATTTTAAAACTCTCTAATCGGCATAGTGTTATGAACCTAAATGCGTAATTTCTGCCTAATTTGACCGACACTGTATCTCTTAGGGTCATCGAGATCCCCATGCATAGACTCGCATTCGAGCCACCCTGTACATACGATTTTTATTTCATCACTTTTTTCCGCTTATGTCGGAAATAAGAATTATAATAAGTAAGTACTTATGATTAATGCACCTATTCAGGTTCATATTTTACCGATTTATACTTCCACCTTTAATTACGAAACGAGTTGGGGTATTGATTTGAAATTTTAATGATTGTTATAAGGCATAAAATACTAGTATTTCGCTTAATATTGACAACTGCAGGTTTTACTTTGGTGGCTGGAAGCTATATTGGATTTTTAAGGGGGGAGAGGAGGTCATGTGATATACCATTTGAAAAGTCATGTTGCCCTACTAATTCAGGAATATTATAAAAATTGTAATATATCGGACATATAAAGTGTTAAAAATTGGTAGAAATATTAGTAATAGCATAAATATTAGTAAACTAAAAAGTTTCCACCCCTAAAGGGTGTGCTTCATCATTTACAACATTGTCTCCACCTCAATTTTATTTTTTTTTTTTGGAATATCGAAACAGTGCATGGTAGGTAAGTATTTATATATAAAGTTGTTCCCGATAAAAGTTTCGATAAGAAAGATTCTATAACAATTTCCCCTAAAATGTATAATTGGTTGGTAAATAAAGCGCAAACGAAATCAGGGCGGGATATATAATTCGTTAAATATAATGTATGGCTTATTAATCCAAAGCACTCGAAGTTGTATTACCAAAAAAAAGTAAAAATATAAATCGATAACCACTTTTTCACACTCGAGAGTGTAAAAAATTCTACTTTCTTCTACTACACCCACTGTGGCGACTGAAGGTCACTACGATGATGCATTTTTTTAGGGCGGGCGCCAGATGTAAATTCGGGCTATTATCAGTGTCTGCTAGAAGTAAAACTTATTCCTTAATAAACATGTTTTGCCACCAACGGGAATTGAACGCGGGCCACCCGTATCACAAGCACAGGATCTGACCACTGCACCATCAAACCTGTTGAAAGCAATTCAATGGACTCTAAAGACATGAATAATTCTGATACGCGGCAAAAAGTGCAACACCCCGTGACCTTCAGAACATCAATCATAACAGCGCATTACTATTATATCGTTCAGGTAGGATCCGTGAATATGCCTTTCGGTCGACCCCACTAACACATACTTAGATGCTATATAGGCAGGGCTACGCATCTATTTCCTCTCCTGCCGGCCGTTTCCCAATGAAGCGTGTGCGTATTCCCCCTCCTGTGAGCAGGTGTTTCCTGTCAAAGATCAACATGGGCCAAGCAAAAAAAAAGAGTTCCAGAGCAACGCCTCAACACAATCCTGAAACCAATAATTAACTTTTGTATTTGATAAATCCATCTCGACAATCCACTAGGAGACGATGTCCACAGTTGTGCTAAGATTTCGTGACCAAGAATATCAGAATTTGCACTCTGTACGTTGTCGCTTGTTTTCACACCGTATATATTATGCTCTCTGTTCCAGCTATTCAGATTGATTACGAGGAGAGTATCATAGTATAATGCTATTGCCTAAGCGATACAGAACACATTTTTTATTTCCTCGCGTGTAAATGATGACATCAATCGCAGCACTGAAGTACTACTATACCATTTACGTAGGATCCGTGAATATGCCTTCCGGCCGTTCCCACTAACTCATACTTAGATGCTATATAGGCACCGCTACACATCTATTTCCCCTCCTGCCGGCCGTTTTCCAATCAAGTGTGTGCGTATTCCCCCTCCTGTGGCCGCTGACGCACTCGTCGAACTCCCATCACGTGATATGAATTTTCGTAACGCTCGAAAATTGTCGCCCCGTCAGTAAAGATAAAAAAGTTTCACTTCGAGTAGATTAGGCCAACTGGGAACCCCCACGTAAAAAAAGCATCAAGTACTTTACCATTGGGGTAGGGTGAAAACAAGTACGATCCATGTACAATATTACTTTTTCAATAAAAATCGAGAGGTTTTATAGGATTAACAGTGTGGAAGTTGGTGGCCAACTCTTTAGCGTTGAGGATTTGATTGAATATATTAGATTGCATTTACTGTGTTAGCCGGAAGTAACCCTTATGTATAATACGCCGTATTGTTCACATTATTATTAATTTTAGGAAAAAATGTGTGGGCACATTTTTTATAGGAAATTTTATAAAGGATATTTTTCTATATATCTTTTTTTATCAAAAAGTGCAACGTTCTCAAGATAATCTGGAAAACTTGAAAAAGGGGGTAAAAAAGACGTCCTGCTTATGTCTTCCTTAACATTCCTACCAATTTTCAAAACTTTATGAATTTTGTCCGACATAGATGGTGATATTACCGATTTATAAGTGCAAGTATTTCCCAAGGTTTGAAGGTGCTGTTACTGTCGATGTCAATATTATAACAAGATAAATTTACTAGGAACTGAGTTAATGTAATTAGAATTAAGTTAAAATGGTATACTGTACAAGAGTGTTGATGACAAGAGCCGTAAGCGACGATCATAAAGCTTCAAGAATGTGAAAAATGGTTCTCACACCTGTTGAACATTATACTTTTTATACAACAGCAACTATAATATTTACGTCGTATTTTACCATTTATTTATTTGGTATTAAAGTTTGTATTAATCATTAGATTTTTTCATA
>MU182831.1:72344-107286 GCA_016904865.1 Pissodes strobi
CAAGCCAGTCGTAGAAAAAAATACTAATTTTATTTAAACAAAAAATAAGATCTCATTGTCAAAAAACAAAAATTAGAATTAAAAGCCGAAAATAAAATTTGTGTTTAATTTAGTGCCTAGTAATAAGTTTTTTTTATATATAATATGTATTGGCATTGACAGTAACAACCCCTTCAAGCTTCGGGGATGAATTAAGGGCTACAGGATCTCTCAAATAGTGTGTAACCCATTAAAAAAATACAAAATGGCCCCCGCCGTCATCTTGAAAAGACCCTTAAAATTTCACGTTCATATCTCAACTCGTTTGGGTATTAGAAGGAGAGGCGAGACTACACTGGTATATACAGGATGGTCCAAAAGTACGTTCCGTTATTGAAGGGTGCGATTCTGCACGATATTCCTCGAAATAAGTCTCTGTAAACATGTGTACAGAGCTTTCATTTATATTTAGACTCACACCTACAGACTTCCCTGTAGAGTATAGAGAAAAGCTTTCGATACAAGAGCTTCATAGTTTCTCTTGAGCCGTCAAAATTCATCTTTAAAGAAAACAAAAGGAAATCGAAAAATTAATCAATGAACATCAAGTTTGTTATTTTAAACGGAACGCCTTATATATAATTGCATTTTTGGATTCTCCAGAAAATTCTAGATATGCTTCATGTATAATATTCTATACCTATCTTCAACTGTTTGCGAAATATTGACAAATGAAAAACAACTATTTTGTTATTTAGACAGGATGCAAAATCTGGACACTTACTTGATTAAACTGAAAATAGTGTCAAACGATAGCTTGTGGAAAATTAAGACAAGGATATGCTATCCATTTTTCTTGATCTCCTAAGATTTAGACTTTACATCCTGTCAAAGTATCAAAATAGTCGATTTTCAGTTGTCTATATTTCGTAAACAGTTAGGTATAGAACATTATACTGTATTATGCATGAAAAATTCTGGATAGTCCCAAAAATGCAAAATGCGGTTTAAAACACTACACTAAACTTGATGTTCATTTACTAATCTTCCGTACGGCTTTTGCTTACTGTGAGAATGAATTCTGACGGTTTAAGTGAATTTATAAAACTTCTGTTTGAATTGCAAGTTTTCCTTTCTCACCTACAGGGAAGCCGATAGATGGGCGTCTCAATAAAAATGAAATCCTGTACGAGTAATTTTGTCACATACGTTATTAAAATTAGAAAAATAAACACGATTTTTAGCTTACATTTCGAAACCTGTATGAGCTATTTTATGAAAATATGATACAGGAAAGGGTAGAAACATTCACTTTAACTTTACAATGTGAGAACTTCTTCGACCTCGGCAATTAAACATGCACGATAAATTGATGTTTTTTTATTTTTGGCAGAGTCAATGTAAAATTATTTGTTGTGAACCATTGGATCAAAATTGTTAATAGTTTTTTTTTCCAAAAATGGCCCCTTATAAATGAAAAAGGATATATTATATTTCTGGTGTATTATTGATTGCTAATACCGAAAAAGCTTTCAGATTTCAAGAAGGTCAGTGGCGTAGTAATAATTTTCTATATAAATCTAATGTGCTTACCTTTACGATATCGAAGGGTTTAAATATTGACAAAATGTAGCATTTTGAGCATATTTTAGGTGCACCTAAAATATGCTCAAAATACTCTCGCTACCTTACTTTCGAGTACAATCCACCAGTAACAAGGAATGCTGTTCCGAGTCGCTCGAAACCCTTAACTCCGTTTGGAGCGCTCTGGGCTATTTTGAAAATTTTGGACTTCTCTAAGTGAAATTTGAAAATATTTGTGTATAAATTACTTTTAAATACTACAAGTTACCTGTATATGTTATAAACACGAAATGATAAATATTCTTCAACGTTTGCCCCAAAGTCAAAATTTAAAGATATTTAATATATATTTAAAAAAAGATAAGAAATAAGATTTTAAAGCGAATATTTTAAATTAAACTATAAATTTCATTTGGAAAAATTGTTTCTACTCTTTCTTTATTATAAAATTGACACTGTATAAAATTTTCAAATAACATTAACTTCACAGGTGTGAGGAAAGTCTTAAGTCAAAAACTAAGTATTTTTTTAATGTTCGGTCGTGCAGAACGTAAAGGCAAAAACTGATTAACAAAAAATATGCATAAAACAGTTTTCCATATGATGATGCAAGCTTTTCCACGGGCACTGTATAGGTATATTCTTTTTCATATTTCAAGTAGATATAATATATTCTGACAATGTCCTTATTATAAGGATCTCTTAATAGGATGTTTTCGATATATTGTTACGGTAATTTTAACAATTCCGTAACATCAGGTTTTTCCGAGTTTGCTTGTATTTATTTTTGGTTTAAAATAATAACTTTTCATCTTCAACCTATTTTGCATTACTGTCTGAACCGACCTGGTAGCATCAGTGTGGAAAATTCCGCATTAAATAGTACGAAAATATTAATAAATACTGAATTCTTATGTTGCCCATCAAGTTCATTTAAAACTAATTTTTGTCTTTTAAATATATCAGTCGATAATTATCTAGTAGAATATATTATTTAAAATTGATAATTAATTTCAAATATGCAGTTCATATTTTATGCTTAAAGATCGGTCGCTTCGTACGGTGGAAAAAGGTGAAACATTTGAGACGACTGCGCGTCTGTGCAATTTTTTTGAGATGTGGTTCTGATGGAACGGTAGGACAGGAATTTTTAATCTATCTTCTACCGGCGACCAGTGTGAGAGGTTGAGAGAAGGTAGGCTTGACATTTTCTTTTTTTTTTGGCGTTATCTGATTTTTGTTTTCTATATCGAAAAGTCTGTAGGCAGAATAAAGCTGCTAAAGTTGCGAATCTCTGATATCTGCCTACTATCGTTTCATATACTACGTTGTCTTTTGCCGTGGTTATGTTAAATAAGCTCGTGAAAATCTGATATATGCCTTCTATCGTTTCACATACCACGTTGCCTTATGCCGTGGGTATGTTTTTGCCTAGGGCATGTGTGATAGTGGGTTTTTGGAGCTTGAGGCTCTTGGATAAGAGAGAAAAAAGGGACTTAATTTTACAAAAGCAGGGTTATTGAATTTCGGATTTAGTTTAGCAACCCAACTAAAGAATCGATCAAAGTGGCCTATAGGGTTCACATTATTTAGGTTCTAGTTAGTGGAAGCATTTTCAGAAATTAATAACCAAAACTGTCTATAGTGTGGGAGACTGAGTCTAGACTGTGAGTGTTATGAGTTATATAGGTAATAAGAGTTAAGCTTAGTTCGTTGTTATTCGGCCTATATAAGCATTTTATCGTCACCTCGTGATTTAAAGAGCACCTTCTCAAACCCTTCTCGACCGTGGTCGGTACAAGATCATAATTGTTTGTTTGTTTTATTTCTCTATTTCTGTTTAAATTTGTCATTACCTTTATTTTTGAATTAAACTGATTTTTGAGTTGAAAGGTAGCTTTCAGGCAATAATAATTGCATTTTGATTATCTGTTTACATTTATTAATTTCACTTTTGCCTGATTATTGTGATTGTTTTTTGCTTAATTGGTATACTGTTCATGACAATATTTCTTAGCTTTATTTTATTTATTATTTTTAATCTGTTCACTGTTTAATTGAAAACCTAATTGCTTGCAGAAACAATTCTGTGCAAATTGGCGGAGGCAAATTAAATTAAATTAAATTCTTCCTTCAGCGTGTTTTGACATTTTCAGCATTGTTAATTGAGAAAAATTATTTCTAGTTATCTCTTGCCAAGTTCTGTATTAAAAACCTAAGCTTAGAAAAGCGACGCTCTCTGCCAAATTGAAACAGAGTTGTAGCAACCTTCTTGGTGAACTCTTTAACTGCATTCATTGTATAAATTTCTTTTTATACAATGCTGCATTGTACTGTTTTTTTATGCTACTGAGTCCACACGCACTTGGACTACTAGGACAGTTTCGAGTGACGTCACAGGACAGGTCGTAGGCACTGCAGCAAGTTTCAGTAACACTCTCCAGGAAGCTCGGAGGAAGCATAAGGTGATTAAAGGGCAGTTATCACCAAGAAGGTTCAACAGAATATTAAATTTCAACCCTTATTTAGAAGGAAATAGAATAATAATTGTTTTTTTGAAATTTCTAATCTTTTATTTTGCGCTTTTTAACCACTACTACACTCGGAAATAAATTTTAATTATCATGCTCCGAACCTATTCACTCTGAGTATCTTTCAGTTTATCTTTTTAGTAAATTAAAGGAATAATTTAAAAGAAAGTGCCTTAATAGTTTATAGTAACAAATTGGCTTTTTATTTGAATTATAGTAAATAAAAGAAATAACATTGCAACAAATAAGACAGTTCGAATTATATCTTAACAAATTCAAATTATAAATAAAACAAATCAAAGTTTATCTTAACAAATTGGCTTTTATTGTAACAATATAACTTTTGGATATTCAGATAGAGTGACATAGGAATAAATAGAAAAACAAGATGATCACATGCACACAATATAAAAAAAAGACATACAATTTACACTAGTTGACTCATAGAACAATATTTATTGTATATACGTTCCACTTTAAATCAAAGTGTTTAAGAATACTTTGAAAACGGTAAACCTTTGCTTTTACTTATGGACCTTCTCAGAAATGTACTCTGTGTCTTTCACTAGGTAGGTAGGTACCTTACCATTATAATTTTGTATCTGAAAAAAATTAACCCCCCACACAGAACACATGTTCAGACAATCATCTGGTCCAGTGTTAAGCCCTGAAAAACAAAATTTTTGAAAAAAAAATTATCACACACAAACATAATCTCAAAAACGAAAAAACAAACACCAGTTGCTTACCTTGGTAAAATTTTTCTCGCAAATAACTGCTGGCTCACATTCTAGTCACCACTAAAATATTTTCGTCAAAAGTTTTAATTTGTGCTTATTTTCTCACCGAAAAAAACGTGTTATTATGCCTGTTCTCGAACTACAATATGGTTACCGTGCATTGTTGCCGCTGTTTCTACATCATGGCTCCTTTTGGGATAAAGATGGGTGTGGTAGAGGCCGTTTATTAAAACATTTCTGTTCTTTTCTCAACTCAAATGTCAATCAGTAGTTTGACTGACATTTGTAGTAGTAGTCGCCCTTCGCCAAAGCGGCGACGAAGAAGAAGTAAAATGGAGTCACGGCGTTATCACCGATCGAGGACGTAAAAATGAAAATGAAGTAAAGTACATACATATTGATCTAATAATAATATTTAGTTGTTGTTCTCCCGCTTTATTTAAAATGATGATCTTAAAAAGGATACCTGATATCTCATGGCACAAAATATTATATAACTAATATAAAATATTAATGGTTAGTTAGTTTTCAGCCATTAAAACGAGATGTGTAGGTGAAGGCCAAATATTAATTTTAATATCAAAATGGAAAAACTTTAAGTTATATTTTAATTATAGTCTTAACGTATAAAAACAAATCTAAAATGAGGTGATTTGGAAGATTATATCTCCTACATAGACAAAATTTCAAATTGTTTAGTTTTGTATAATTATATTAAAATTATAGAGATTATTTAACATATATTTTGTTTCCTTTCCGGGTGAAATATCATTAAATATTTTAGAAGTAACGTCCTCCGAAAGGGGCTGTTTAAAACCACTCAAAGCAAACAAAAAGGAATAGCATCTCCAGTGAACAAACCATAGATCTGCGAAGATATGGGTGTTTAAATTACCGAATTACTACATACCTAAAATCTTCATAGTAGCTAAATAACGTTCTGCATAAAGTATTGAAATTCCCTTTTATTTAAATCTGTAAGACCAACCAAAGCCTGTAGCACCGAATATTAACAAGATACTAGACGGTCCACTCTCACCACGTCTACTTTTGACGAGGTGAAACGTGGCACGAGGCCTGAGCGGTTAACCAGCATTTCATCAAGTTCCGCGACGGGGCAAGGAGGGAAATGCTGGGGGCGGGGCTTAGAGTGAACCTTCTGGTCCATTGTTAATATTCGGTGCCTGTAGTGACCAAACCAAAACCCAACTTCCACACGAGATGATTAAATTCATTAGGTAAAATGAAAATAATTTAATGAAGCAGCTTTGATCCTGCAGTAACTTTCTTAAGAAATCTCTGCATCAAATTTGACCTTGAATAAAAATAATAGTGTTTTACTTACTAGGACTGGAAGGATTTGATGAGTCGGATGTCATGAATGAAGACTTCTGGTGATGTATGAACGTCGTCGGTGCACCTCCCATTTCCAAAGGAGCCGTCGATTCTGGTGGAGTGAGTGGTGGTAATGTAGCGTCGCTACCAGATGGAGCTGGCGTTGGAAATATTATTCCTAATTCGCGTGCCTCGTTTTCTTCTTGGGCTTGCTGTCGCCTGAGCGCTACTTGTGCCGCCATTACTCTTTGCCTTTCGGCTATTAGGGTACATTTGGCACAATTGCAGTCTCTCCATCGGCAGTACCTGTTTTCAGAATTGATTACGGTCAAAATTAGGATAGCTGGATATTTACGTGTATTTGGATAGCGCTAAACAAGAAAATGATTTTACGCCGTTTAATCGATTTCGTCATATCTAAAGGGAACAATTAAACTTATTTAATTCAACACCTGTACATTAGTGAGATATAAATTATAACCATAAGATTTATAACCCATTTAATTTTTGTAAGAAAATATATTTAAAATGTACAGTTTTAAATGCACAGACCAGCAAAATTAGTTTGATTCTTCAGGAATACAGCTTATTAGCGTTCATGAACGATTCATCTTTGTATCAGGCACAGGAGCGGAAATAATGGTATACCGTCATGCTACTTTAGTCAGTTTAGTCTAGTAAAAAAATAATAAATAGTTTTTTTTTGCTATCAACGTTTTCAAAGCTCAAATCTGTTCGTCGCATCCTCCATAACTCTTATGATTTAAGCCACTTTCAATGACAAATACTTACTGTCAGGTGAGTCCCTCAAAAAGTTTTCGATGTTATTTATCTCTAAACTTTTTGAGTTTGTAGCCATTGGATTTGTTTTTTTAAAAGTTTTTAGAAATATCAATGTCCTTATATACAAAGGCGGAAAGTTGATTTAAGCATTGAATATTTGTTCCGTAAAGACGATGAAGCTAATTTTTTCTAATTGCAAAAAATAAGGCAATAAGACACTTTCATCAACACCTTTAACATATCTCGAGTTCTTTTACTTTTCAAAAATTTGGTATTTCCTATCGTAAAAAGTACGGAATTTTTCGGGAGCAATTCCCAACGCTACCCTGGTTTCGAAATATCTCCTGGTATAAAACTGTTGCCATTCATTTTAGCAAAAAAATATTTTTTCTACGACTGTGGGCAAAGTAATAACTTTGGGCCCTGTTTTAATGCATAAAGTAGTGCCTTTTAATTCAAGTTCCATTTTACGCACTATACTTATTAATGCATTGCACTTTACGTACACCTGCATCAAATATTCAAGATAACAATCTTGCCATGATTTTGAATGATTATTTAAAAAATAATAAAGGTGATAATTTTATTAAGTTATAATATATAAGGTTATTAGAGGAAAGTTGCCGTTTTTGATAAGTATTCATAATCCAATATTATTGATGTTTGAAAAATGACATTTTACACAGTAATCCAGTATTATTGATGTTTGAAAAATGACATTTTACACAGTATGACAAACTGTAGAATTTAAACGGCTTATGTTAGAGCACTATCTTATCTCAGATTTTCATAATTAATGGCCTGCCACTGATTTCTGGTTCAACTGGAAGTTGAAAACCAAAAAATGCATACTTCCAGTTAAACCTTAAGTTGATGCCAGGATAGTGTATGAAAAGCTAGATAAGAATGTGCAAACTCTTTCGCTCTAAGTTAAGCCCCTTGGATTCTACAGCTCATCCTAATATCTAAAATGTTAGGTTTCAAACGCCAATATTTCAAAAATTAAATTTAAGTGTTAATATACAGTGTCGGCCATAAAGTTGGATACATATAGAAAACTTTTTCATTATCAACTTCTAAGAAAATTTAATTCTTGACAAAAGTTGATGCCATGAGAAAAACTGCTACAAGGACCAATTTAAGATATCATGTACAGGGAGCGCAAAACATGACATTGTGATATCACCATATTTAATTTATTCAAAATCAGCATTTTGAAGGCAGCATAATTTATGAATTTAAAACTATTTGCAGTAAAGTTTTATAAACTTTTTTCATCACAGGTTTAGTTACTGAGAAATATAGTTAAAACTAATGCAAAATTTCGAGTGTTTTCAGTTCTGTGGTAATTGTAGCCTAAATTTCTCACAAACTAAACCTCTAAATAAAGCTTTTCTACCTAATGCTTAAAAGCTTTTGCTTGCTTCTGCTATTTCAAAAATGCTGTTTCCTATAAAATTAATGTTGGATGCTACATCTTAAATTGTGGACATGTTGTAGAAGTTCTGTCATGAAATTTTGAAATACCGAAAAAGGAATTCCTATGTACAGGGTGGCTCGAATTCGTGTGTATGTATGGGGAACTCGAAAACCGTAAGAGATACAGTGTCGGTCAAATTAAGGCAAAATTGCGCATTTAGGCGCCTAGCAGTATGCCGTTTAGAAAGTTTTAAAATTCCGAGTATTTCCGGAGATCTCCGGAAAAACCGAAATTTTGAAAATTCGTTTTATTTTTTTCCTGGGCTTATTTAAAAACGAATTTCAAATTGAATTGCACTTTTGCATTGCCACTTTTTGCGCTCTATCTAATGATGGTATCCAGTTTGAAATCCGACGTTTTGTTTTCAAAGGATCATCATCAACTTTCTTTTTTTAAATACGAACTTTAATTTTCTTTATCGTTTTTCAGATGGTATTGGCGTTATTAATATGACTATGTGTTTTAATTTTTTTATTTTTTTTTTATTTTTTTTTTAAATTATTTTTATTATTTTTTTAATTATATATTTTGCTTTGGCGTAATTTTAAATAATTTAAGATAGGTACTTTTGAAATTTTTATATTCTATAAAAATATTTTATTTTGTTTTTTGTATTAAGTGGAAAATTGGAGCGTATTAAAAATGAAAAATAGTAACATTATTTTTTACGAGAATATGGCCATGAACTATTACTCAAACAAGTTGCTTACTGCAAAGATAAAATATTCCCAACTTTTAACCAATTAAAAAATTTATTTAATAGAGAACATCATCAATTTATAATCATACTACGTGATACTATAGGAACTTTGATGGAAAAACACCTATTGGAAATTTGCTTATAAATAAAATGCACTAAGCAACTTGTTTGAGTAATAGTGCATGGCCATATTCTCGTAAAAAATAATTTTACTATTTTTAATTTTTAATACGGGCTCCAATTTTCCACTTAATGCAAAAAACAAATAAAATATTTTTATAGAATATGAAAATTTCAAAAGCACCTACCTTATAGTATTTAAAATCACTCCAAAGCAAAATATATAAAACAAAAATCGTAAAAAAATAATAAAAATAAAAAAATAAAAAATAAAAACACATACTCATATTAATAATGCCAATACCATCTGAAAAACGATAAAAAAAATTAAAGTTCGTATTTAAAAAAAGAAAGTTGATGATGATCCCTTGAAGACCAAACGTCGGATTTCAAACTGGATATCATCATCGGATAAAGCGGAAAAAGTGGCAATGCAAAAGTGCAATTAGATTTGAAATCCGCTTTTAAATAAGCCCAGGAAAAAAATAAAACGATTTTTCAAAATTTCGGTTTTTTCCGGATATCTCCGGAATTTTGAAACTTTCTAAACGGCATATTGTTATGCACTTAAATGCGCAATTTTGCCTTAATTTGACACACACTGTATCTCTTACGGTTTTCGAGTTCCCCATACATAGACACGAATTCGAGCCACCCTTTACAGGGTGTCACATTTTCGTAGGTTTTATGGGGTTTCACCCATATGGAGTAAAGATAGAAGGATGCGGTTTTCGGGACACCGTGCTACTTTTTTGTGAAACGAAAAGTGGCATAAACAGAATTTTCACGGCCGCTTTCGTTCTTGAGAGAGAAAATGTTGCATTTTCAAGCACCCCCCGTATCTCAGCTGCCTGATAACTTATCGAAAAGGTAAAATGTGCTTCTTATATAACTTTATACGTAGAATCCAGTGTCACCTTTAGAATAAGTATACAGGGTCAGGTCAAAAAGTTATCGGACGCTACTTTATTTTTTTTTAATGGGACACCCTATATATTATTTTCTCATCTTCTTCCCCTCATCAAGAGCGTTTTAAAAACATATCATAGTTCATATTTATTTTCATAATTAACGTGACAAAACTCATTTTTTTTATTTTTTTTTTTCGTATAGTAGGCGGTCGTGGAAAGCCATGATAACATTACATTACAAAAAAATAAGCTGATATTGGCTTAACAAATTTATTGAATAATTAAAGAAAAACAAATCACAAATATTGTCCAATTTGCTGACCATTATATCTCCTACATGTTTGGCAAAGTTTGTAAATTCTTTTTAATGCGTTTTCTAATATAAATGATTGCCTTTGTAATTCAGCAAAAGCGTTTTCCGTGGCCATTCTCATTTGTATGTTTTCGTATCGCCTTGCATAAATTTTATTTTCTAGATAGCCCCCATAATAAAAAAATCTAAAAGGGAGATCCGGCGATCGTGGTGGCCATCGAACAGACCCGTTTGTTCCTAACCATACTCTGGGAAACTATTCGTTAAGCCAGTTTTGAATTATTCTACTATTGTGGGCTGGAGCCCCATCTTGTTGGAAAAATATACCCTTTAGTTGAGCCAGCGAAATATCAACCAAAATTCTCATTGTGTTTTTTTTCTAGGATATGTAAGTATCTATTGGAGTTTAGATTCTCTTCATAAATTCGGTACCCTATTTTTCTGTTGAGAATAAAGCAGAAAACATTAAATCCAAACCTGCCCTGACGTTCTCTAGGAAAAATAACGTGGTTATTTTCTTGACTCCAAAACCGCGAGTTATGTCTATTGAAAATTCCCGACGTAATATCTTCTGCTATCATATTTATAAACCAATTGCAGAACTTCAATCTACGCTCAGCATCACCATGGTGCAGATGTTGAACAACCTTGTATTTGTAAGGTTTGAATTTGTGTGTGTGTTTTTTTTTTATTCTTTGCACTCTCTTCGTCTATTTTTCTACACGAGGTTCCAGGAGATGCTTGAACAAGGGCTAAAACGTTGACCTCAGATCCCTCGTTCTCTTTCTTGTAGACTCGGGGTCGAGGTTTGCTAAAAGATCCCTATTGGTAAAGATTGGATCTTATTTTTTGAAATATTATTTTTTGGGGTTGCCTTCTTTCGGGATATCTATGACAAAATAAGGAGATCAAATAATTTCAAAATACAAGAAGGTAAAGATTAACTGACCTGTTCAAATAAAGCTCTGCCGCCTGATTTGCATTTTCATTAGATAATATAAAGCAGGTATTCATATCATACTTCTCAAGGTATTAAAATTTTTGGTTCTGGGCCATATTAAAAAACAAATCAAACAATAATAACAACAACGAATTAACAACAATAAACAAAAACAATGAAGAATATTAAATATCAACTACCTAAGTACGGGAAAAAATTAAATATCAATAACGCCAACAATGGCAGTAGTAATGATGGCATGATGATTTTGTTATTTGCGCTATCATGGCTACCCAACCCACCACCGCATACTATACGAAAACAATTATAAAAAATGAATTTGTCCCGTTATTTCTGAAAATAAATATGGACTATGTTATGTTTTTGAAAAGCTCTCGGTGAAGGGAAGAAGATGAAAAAATAGTATATAGGGTGTCCCATTAAAAAAAAAGTTGAGTCCAATAACTTTTTGACCTGGCCCCGTATACTTATTCTGAAGGTGGCGCTGGATTCTACGTAAAAAGTTGCATAAGAAGCACTTTTTACCTTTTCGATAAGTTATCAGGCAGCTGAAATACGGGGGGTGCTTGAAAATGCAACATTTTCTAAAACGCCCTGTATCTCAAGAACGAAGGCTCCATGAAAATTCTGTTTGTGTCACCTTCCGTTTCACAAAAAAGTAGCACTGTGTCCCGAAAACCGCATCCTTCTCTCTTTACTCCATATGGGTGAAATCCCATAAAACCTACGAAAATGGGACACCCTGTATATCGAACTTTGCGGCGGACACCGTATACAGGGTGTTCTATTTGAGGAATGTAGTACCATCGAGCGAGACTTTTTGCCGATATTTTCCTATAACACGCCGTTAGATTAGGCATATATTAAGTTAGCACTAGAACGAAATTTGCAACTTGTGTGGTATAGGAGCTATAGGAACACGCTACGGGAAGATGTCATGTGCCACACTATTGCAGGGCCCTGTAACGTTACGATATGAGCGGGCCCTACAAGGTAAATGTCTTGTATATTCAAAATTATTTTGTATTGTAAGTATGTTCATCTCCTATACTTTTTGCACAACTTTTAACAAAGTATTTTTGTATTAAAACAGTTACTTGTCTTTGTGAGACAGATGGGACAGTCAGATTAAACCTTAAACAGGTGAGGAGAAAGTATATTCTTCTAGCATTCCTCTTTCTACCGCGACTAGAGGGTGGACCAAATACGAGATTAAATTGATTCTTCGATTATACAGTGCCCGCGGAAAAGTTTACACCATATGGAAAACTTTTTTGCATATATTATTATGTTGGGGTTTGGAACCTTCGGCAACATGCACTAAAACAGAGCTTTATCCACAATACCGAAACAGAATTTTTGCACTCGACGCGCGTTTCGCTAACCATGTTAGCATCATCAGGAGATGATTAAGACTAGTCTTAATCATCTCCTGATGATGCTAACATGGTTAGCGAAACGCGCGTCGAGTGCAAAATTTCTGTTTCGGTATTGTGGATAAAGCTCTCTTTTAGTGCATATATTATTTTTAAATCGGTTTTTGGCATTAGGTTCCGCATGACTGAAAACCAAAAAAACACCTAAAATTTTTAGCTTGAGGCTTGCCTCACACCTGTCAAATGTCTTTAAAAATTTGAAGCAGAGAAAAATTACATTTTTATAAAAAAAAATACGAAAACATTTTATAAGAAAGTATTGTTCCAAATGACATCTAGAGTCTAATTTGAAATTTTCGTTTTAAAAAATTTAATTTCTATTTGTTTTTCTTAAATAGCTACTAAAATATAATATATTTAAAATTTTTTTGGCAGCCATTCCTTTAAAATAATTACTTTGAGTCTGACTAATGATATTTTAATATTTAATTTTCCAGTAAAGAGTTTTTACAACAAAAGACTTATCTAATTCAAAATTTTAAATGTTTGCGTATAAACTATAAACTACTTTTAAATACTACAAGTTTTAAAAACTATTATTAAAATAATAAAAATTTTTGAAAACTTACCCCAAAGGCGATATTTTAGGTGAAATAAAAAAGTTGATGGAAATTTAATTTAGCGCACAATTTAAATTTAGTTGGCTATGGAAAATTAACATGGTTGAAAATAAGAAAAATACTACAAACTACAGTACTACAATACTACATGTTATCTCTAAAAGCTATAAGAACTAATATTAACACTACCACTTTAAAGCTTGCGGGAAAGTCGAACTTTAATAACAGATATTGTACCAACTTATTTAAAACAAAATAATTATAATAATCAATAATTTCACATTCGGTGTGCCTTTCTTCCCTTTCCATACAAATAATTGTTCTCCTTGAATATTGCTTTATGCTATTTACCAAAAAATATTCTTGGAATTGGACTACAACAATTTCTAATCGTATTTTCCAACTGAACCACATCACGAAAGGGACGTTGGCGCTACAACTTTAAAAAAAGAGTATCTCTTTATTTAGTAATGTTTCTTTATGCCAACAAAATAAAAGTAAATGTTATTAAACTGATTTCTATACTAACTTTTTGTTTTAAGTAACCCTGAGAAAAAAATCTAGGGGCGTCCAATCCGGCGAACGCGCTGGCCAAGGGTATTGCGAAAATCTTCCTATCCATCTGCCTCAAAAAGTATTATTTACAGGTTTGTCACCTTGATTAAAAATGTCAGCAGTCGTTCGATAGGTGTTCTGTTCATCGTGAATAAGAATTATCCCTATTTTATCTTCTAGTAAGCATTCTTGCAATAAACTTCACTTATTTATAGTAACTAAAACTTACCTATATAATAAAATTTCACAGCCAAACTTAAAACATCTCAAGTTCATTTGATTTATTTTCAACCGTATTTATTATTTTTCCATAGCCAAGTTGGGCAAATTTAATCTTATTTGCATTTTTATTTCCCTTGAAATTTCGACTTTGGGGTAAGTTTTGAGTAATATTTATCATTTTAATCATAGTTTTTACAGATTTTAGAGATAATTTGTAATATTTATAAGTAGTTTATGCACAAACATTTGAAAATTTGAAGAAGTCTAATATTTTCATAATAGTCGGGAGGCGTCCCAAAATTTTAGTATATATATTTCTTGATCTAAAAATTGTTTATTGTAAAATTTAATTTTAAAATACCATTAGTCAGATTCAAAGTAATTACCCCAACACCGAAAATTATTTTTTTAGTAGATATTCAAAAAAATTTAAAAAAATAGAAATACATTTTTTAAAACGAAAATTTTAAATTAGATTCCAAATGTCATTTGAAACAATATTTTCTTAATTTTTTTTTTCATATCTTCTTCACAAATGTCCATTTTCTTTGTATGAAAGTTTCAAATGAGATTTGACAGGAGTGAGGCAAGCCTCAAGTTAAGCACGTTAGGCGCTTTTTTAATTTTCAGTCATGCGGAAGCTAATGCCAAACACCGATTAAAAAAATTTGCATAACAAAACTTTCCCATATGGTACAATATTTTCCGCGGGCACTGCATACGCATTACTGGACAATAACAAAACGAACAAACAAAATTTCAGTCAATCTTTAAAAACTTTTTAAGCTTTGCGCTAATTCTAGTAATATTCTTATCATGTCTAGGCGCTTTTATCATAATTTTTATGACATATTGATTTTACAAAATGGTTTCATGACCTTAGTGATCAAGTTGTACCTAATTCTACATTTGAATGTTACGTTCAAAATTCCGTTATTTATTTCTGATACACATGCACAGGGTGTTCCAACAAAGACTGAACAGGGACTTATATTTTACCTGTCCTGTACTTTTAAAACAAACCGAAATAGCCATACGATGTATTTTTTCCTGCTAAACTCAAAAATTGAACGAAAAAGAACATTTGAACCAAAAACAAAAGACTTACGCCATGGTGGAACTGTGTTTGAAATGGAATACCCTGTATATTACTAAATTTTTGGACTCTCTAGAGAAACACACATACACACACACATTTCGTGTATATTATCCTATATGTATCTTTAGCTGTTTACGAAATATTGACAGTTGAAAGTAGGGCATTTTGACATTTTGACAGGCTCTAAAATCTAAACCGCACGAGATCAAAGGAAATGGTTTGCACATTCCTATCTTAGGTTTTCATAAGCTATCGAATGGCAGTAACTTTGGATTTAGCCGGAGGTTTAAAAGTTCCGGTTAATTTTATCCGCGGGTTACATTCGAAGGTACCTACTGTCATTCGATAGCTTATGAAAAGCTGAGATAGGAATGTGCAACCGTTTTCTTTGATCTCGTGCGATTTAGATTTTAGAGCCTGTCAAAGTGTCAAAATGACTGACTTTCAATTGTCAATATTTCGTAAACAGCTAAAGATGGGTATAGGATATTAACACGAAATGTGTTTAGATTTCTCTAGAGAGTTCAAAAATTTAGGAATATACAGGGTGTTACATTTAAAAAATAGTTCATCCATGGGGTAAGTCTTTTGTTTTTGGTTCAAAATGTTTTTGGTTCAATTTTTGAATTTAGCAGAAAACATACATCAAATGGCTATTTAGGTTTGTTTTGAAAATACAGTAACTAATGGTCTTTAACAATAGTTGAACCAAAAATATTTCTGTACATATTCATGTAAAAGATCATAAAGCCGAAGTTCGTAGGACTACAATTAGCTACTGTTCAGTCCTCGTTGGTACACCCTGTACCTACGATATTTACCAGAAATACCCTTCAGTATTTTATGTCAAAGAAATAAAAAAAAAATCACATCCATAGTTATAGCGGTTTAAACAGGATTCGTGTCTTATTAACCACCCGGCATATCAACGAGCGGTATCGTCTCCCGCACCATCATTGGCTGATATTGAACAATAAATATGTAGGTATGTATTGCCAGTAACTTAACATCTCATCATTGTATTTAAAATATCAGATAACTAGTTCGTCGACAAAGTAGGGGATATGAATTGCATATATTTAGATATAGATATAGAACAGGGCAAAGGGACTCGCTTGTATTAAAGGTAATCACCCTAATGGTCACCTTTTTGATTTTATCAGTTTCGAATTACCACAATAGATAAACAATGCTATACAAAATATATGTGCATCGTTCGCGGGTTAACTATTATACTAATAGCTAGCAGCTAACCAGATTCACCTGAAATTAAATTTAAATAATTGAAGGTATTATCGTCAATGAGGTATTGAAGGTATTATTGTCAACGAGTTGGTACCTACCAAAAGGCAAGAAACGGTATCTGTGGAGTTTGTGTTTATCTGATCTAGTGTTCCCAAATTTATTATTGCGCTCTTTCTTTTACCAAGAAAATATGCCATAATTAATTTTCTGACTGGTGTTTTCAGCATTTAAAACAAAAGCACTAGAAATCGGCTAAAATTCGAATCAATTTTTATCTATACAAACTGTTGTATGGAAAGTAGCTTTAAGAAGACTGTTGACAATCATTGTATCCTCGACCATCCAAGTGTTTGTCTATTAAATAAATTATTTTTCTATAACAGTGATGTAACACATCCTTTACCGACCTATTTTAATCCGGTATATGTAAAACATTACAGCACTAGGGCGATAATGTGCATATTACTGCTTTAGTGGCTATTAATAAACAGTGAGATGAACAATCTTGTATTATTGACCTACCTGGTAACTATTAAAAATGCCGCCGCGCCGGGATGATAAATTTTCGCCTACTATCTTCAGTCGAGGTCTCTCGATGAGAAGAGATACCTAATAAATTTCTCTCAACATTGTTTTCGAGATGAACTGAAAGAGTGACTATCCTCGGCGGGAAATTCTCGTTACTTTCCGAGTTTTCTCGACGATAATTTCTGTATTCATATAATGATTTTCTGTAGTGTTAATTTATGTAGGTTATCTGTAGAGTATCGATAGTTATACACAAATGATTCCTCTTGGATTGGCCTGCATTATTATAATAATGCATTTTGCAAATATTTTTAATTTAAAATGATTTATTTATTTCTTTTATTTTTAAATAACTTCTCTGGAAATGCCATGTCTTTCCAAATCAGGTAAACTTTAATAGCTAACATCAGTGTTATTAGCTTATTATACTTTTATATCTATACAGAGTTAGTAAAAAGTAGGGGCACGCTTAAATATCTTCAAAACCGCTAAAGCTGCATTTATAAAATTCGGCAAAACATCATATCGGCACTGTTGCCAAATTTACCAGGTTTGCGCTACACGTAGCCATTTTGTTATCTTAAATGGCCCGCCCCATTTGCTTCTATTGCAATAAATTGGGCATCTAAAAGTTAGTAAGAACCCAAATTTTAAAATTTTAACTCTACTAACTGCTGAGATGTGGCAACAACATTTTTAGTAAAAAGTACCGGAACCCTTAAATATCTTCAAAATCGCTAAAGCTGCATTTACACAATACAGTATCAGAGGGTTTTTGACCATGCAGAATTGACCAATAGTCTCCTCATTGTCACATTTTCCAGTTTTGAGCTATACGTACTACGTAGTATTTCCCATTTATTTTTGTAGCGATGGATTAGGTGAGCCAAATTTAATACAATCCAGAATTTGCACAAGTTTTATTTGAAACCTGGGGTCATATGACGAACCGGCTCTGCAGAGATTGTCCAGAAAATTTGAATGAAATCTGCGAAAGAATCCGCGCTGAAACAGTATTTAGGACACCGGATATATTGAACAACACACTGCGAGAGTTTTATGACCGACTGCGATATTGTCTGGCCAATAAGGGCGCACACTTTGAATATTTAATTAAATAGTATATTATTTTATATGGACGAAAAGTGATACTTTCCATGGCACGCTCGTGTTTAACAGTCGAACGGAGTGAGGCTGGTAATAGAGAGCAAGCCATGATAAGTAAGTTTTCCTCCAAATAAATGCTGTTTTTTCTTCAAATGTCGACAAATTAATGCAAAAACATCTCTTTCTAATAGTAATAATAATAATCATTATTAAAGATAAGTGGGTTCGCAAGGCGGCTTAGACCGGTGTCGGTGAATAGGCACAGGTTGTTGTTATAGTAATGTAACATTCAGTGGACACTGTCAACAATATTTTTTTTTTAAATTGCGTCTCCGATTGCGTTTTAATTCCGTATTGATAAGCAGTTATTGAGTAAGTTCGAGTTCGATTAAATAATATCTAATTGGTTCCTAAATTAGTGATTTTTAGAAATGCAGTGTACAAATTGAGTGATAAATACAAATTTTAGTTTAATAAATCTTGAGTTATTGACGCTTGTTTTGTTGTTTGTTTGTATCTATGTTGCTATGACAACACTTTTACCTCCGCCGGCGAAAAAGTGAAAAGTAAAGCTCCCGCGGAGGAAAAATTAAACTTCACGGCCGCCTACACAGTCGAGTAATGACGGACTTACTAACGTTTGAAGAAAAAAATACTATCGTTAATATAGTATTTTCTGTTGCGTATTAAATTTTTATCAATTTAATTGTTACATTATTGGGTTAGCCCGTTGGTTTTTAATTTCATTCCTATTTTAGCGTTAACTATTGTCGTTTTATCGTTGTTGTTTCACCCGTTGGCTTTTAATTAAGCATGCTCTAAGTATCTGCGCCTTGTAGAACTGGGATCAGTTCCAAGCCCGTATAAAGTGTGAGGAGAAGCAACCGAAACATTAAATAAAAAAAAATAACCACTTGTTTCTGAAAAGTCTGGAGCTTTAGAGCAAACGGAACACCATGCTAGAATAAGATATCAGTGTTCCAAAATTGACTTTACATATTATTACTCCTTTTATTGCAAATGAAACTTGTGAAACTTGGATTTTTTAAATTTGGCTCACCTAAGCCATCGCTATACAAAATAAATGGGGGATACTTCGTGTAGCGCAAAACTGAAAACTCTCACAACAATGGCGAGACTATTGGTGAAGATATGTAAGGGTACCGGTACTTTTTGCTAAAAATACGTTGTTGCTATTTTTGAAACGGTAAGATGTACGAGGTCGGTAAAATTGAAGAAATGTTGCCTTTTTTGGATAAAACTACTTTTTTACATGTTGAAGAATATTAAAAAAAATTAAGTTGTGTTATTTAAATATCTCGTAAGCTTTTAATTTTAGAAATAGTTGTTTCTTACAAATTTCACATTTTCCTTCTCAATCTCTCTGACAAAACTTAGCCTCAGAATTATGGCTTGTTTCTGAATAATTGAAACTTTAAAAATTTACGATTTATGCAGCTCTTTGCTTGCTTTAATATAAAACAACCCAGAACTTACCACATGGAGGTGGGTGCATGACGAGTTCCACCCACCGACCCTCCTTATCTATTCTGGTTTATCAAATCATTGCCTTTAAGAAGTTATATTTAGTCTCAAATTTTGGCAAACTTTCTCGGGAAGCTATTCTACATCTAATAAATCCACAAACAGATGATGAGGCTAATTTCACACATCTCTCCACAAGCTGTGAATGACAAGGTATTTATTGGCTCCAAAATTAATCTTTGGTATTTTGAACATGCGTATTTCCGTCTCTAGGTTATTATCTCTAATATCGCATATATCGTGTCCGTTGGATTAGTTTTAATAAACGTTGTGGACCTTATTTAACTTCAGAACGTTTTTTAATTGAAAACAATGTTGGAGCATAAACTTTTAAAATGTATTCTGTTAAACACTGCAAGTATTCAGAAGAGTTTGGAGTTGCCACGTACAGGTGCAACACTCTATTCGCAGTAGTTAACCACCTTGAGTGAGCCATTTTTCCAGGTGTTATGTTGGCCAAATCTTCCGATATGTTACCCCTCGATATAGACAAACGCATGCTATTTTGGTCTGTGCTCAACATTTGTAAGTCAATTTCGGAAAGTTCTGTGGTAATCTTTTGACTGGTATAATGGTAATGCTTTTCCGATTTTGCCAGAAAAACCAGAAGGGCCAGTAGTTTTTCCATCTAAATGTTTCATTAAATGACGCAAAGGTAATTCATTTGCATGCAACATACAAAAGAACCACTGTAGTGGCCTTCCAATAACAGTTCTAGCTTTCTATTTACATCATTATGAATTCCCTTATTAACACCGATTCCCTCACATCCCCACCTAGTTCGCCAAATCCAAATATTGTTGCAGAAACTGTATCACATTTTCGGGAATCGCCTTTGCTGTGCCAGATGGAACAGTAATATGTCCCAAGTATTTAGATCCGGGTCCTGAAACAATCACCATATGTTCTTAGCTAACTGTAGTTCTGTGATTTTTATTACCAATTGAATGCCGAACAAGGGTATTATCTTTTCGTCCGTCGAAATAAATGGCTTGCAAAAATCCTTGTCTTGCTTGGTTTTTAAAGTGTTTTGTGTTCTTTTTCCTTCTCTTCTTATCTTACCTCTATCAATTATTTTACAGGTTACTTCTGTGATTACCAGTCCAAAATATTTTAATACAGCAGACACAATAATAGCAGCGAATCTATCAGAAATACCCGTGCAATCGCACGCTTGTGCGAGACTTGGTAAGTTAATACGCATTTGTTTAGATCGTGGGCGTTGTAATTTTGGGGTAACCTCCCTACATTGCGTTAGAACTATCATCAATATCATTTGTCTCTTCACCATCTGGGAGTTACCTATCCAGCACATTGGAAGTAGAAGTTGAAGAGAGCGATTTTGTTTTCAAGTCTCACCGATGTAGAGATCGCTCAATGTTTCGTATAGCTACCGGATCAATCGGGCCAATAAACATTTTTCTCTCAGTTCTCTGGTCTACTAGAAATTCTCTTTCTCTAATTGGCACTTTGTTTTTACGCTTAGATAACGAAAAGATCGCGCACTTGCAGGACGAAAGATCGAAAAGTTTTGTTTCTATAAGGTCTCTAAATTCTTTCACTATCTGTCTAAGAGCATCAGTCAATCGGGATTTTAGAGGTTTTTAAGGTTTCTCAATTTTTCGTGATATTGTCTTATCATATGTAAAATTTGTTGATCTGTCACCACGGGAATAGACGCCTTAGCCAAAACAACTTTCAGCTCTACATTCAAAATGTCTGCAATGTTAGCTAGGGTCGGTTCCGCTTTATTTTGAGCTGAATCAATTAAGGTTTGATGAAAAACTATGCTATAGTTTATCATCACATCCTCATACGTAGGTAACATATTTTTTCTAAACACGAAAGAAGCTCCAAATACAAGACAGTCAATATGTTTTCTAGTTTTTGGCATATTTCCCAAAAAAATCGAATATCAAATTTCACTAAATGACAATCAGGGTAACCGAGATACAATGAGGAAGTATCATCAAATTTTTTTATTGCTGATTTCGATAGCCAATGAAAAATAAGTGGATACGTGTTTTTTTTCATAAGTGAAAAATCAGCCAGATACAACGCCTTGAAATGTGCTTATGACGTCACCATGCACATGAACCATTACGTCGCACCATGCTTAGTATCTTTATATACTTATACAAAACTAAAAACTGGCATAGCTCTCGTAATAATCATCTTTAGTGGAAATTAAAAAAATATGTATCGATTTTCTTTTTCACAGTTCTATAGTTTACAAGTTTAATTTTTCGGGAGACTTCCTCAATACGCATTTATGAAACTATTTTCGAATGAATATCGGCAGCTTAAACGCACTCTCACCTAACGGCAGTCGCTGAAGAGCAAAGATTATAGACAAATATTGCTGGAGAACTAATTGGATCAGCTTTGTTTCTAGAAGTGGGCGTCAAATTTTGGAAGTGGTGAGGAAACCGCTAAACATCATCAAGTGGATTCAAGATTTTGCAGTTAATTAATATTACTTAGTCCACCGCTTTTTCACAAATAAGCGTTCAGACACTAAATTGTCGGATTTTTCACTCCACCTTATTGCATCGATATTGGTAAATCTGATACCCCAACAATACTTATATTGTTTTACTCGAAGAAATCAGTTAACCTGTTTTCCAGATATTTTTCGGAAATCTTGGCAAAGTTATTAATGACACTAATAAAGCGAAAGTTATCTACATTGCAGTGAAGGACCACATCTCCATTTTAATTTTGTAGGTTGTCGTCATTTCAACATTTAAACATCTTGCATAGTTCAATTAATTAATTTTCAGGTAATGGCTACCGTTAAGCAAAAATATAAAAAGATTTAGTATATACAAGAAGATCTTCAGATAACTGGGAAAGCTATCTATACGAGCAGAAAACAAGAGCAATTAAAGCCAGCAACAAATTTATTATTTTCTTAGGGCCTTAATGAACCAGCTGCGTGGCAAAAGCTTGATAGATATTAGATAAATGAGATCCACCACCATTCTCTCCAATTAGCATGAATGGAAAATAGAAGAATGCATTTTACAACAAAGGAAAATTGGTTTTCTAATGCGTCCAATGGCGTTCAAAAAATAAAGCAAACAACCCATTGAGAAACCCCATCAATCCTGGTTAAAAAGGAATTAATTTCGAAGAGAAATAGCAAGCAAGAGCATCTTGCTGCAGATATCCTTGCAGATCCGAACGGAATATTCATAATGCTAGTGAGACAGTAATACCTACCAGATGATAATCTGGTGTTGTGGCGTGGAACCATGAAACTTTATCAGTAAAAGAGTACTTTTGAAGAAAATTCAAAAAATGAATTTCACTAGATTCCCTCTGCAATGATAAGCTGCAAGATATTTAATGGAATATATAAATAAACTAATTCCGCATTCAGGTAACCTCCATAATACGATTTAGGAGTACCTATACCTCCTACCTTCGGTACCAATACTTAGGATCGGATGCGCGGCAATGTGTGGATGCATTGGAGGTCTCCAAAAACCTTGGATTAAAAAGTGATAACAATATTTTTTTTAATTGTTAAGATAGTAATGAGCAATGAAATATATCTAAACAAGGAATATTTTCATACTATGCTAAATTTTTTCAGCAGTGGAACTGAAAAATTTACGCCTGCAAAATATAATTGCGGCAAAATTCAAAGTTGAGTTATTGGATACGGGGCAAAATGTTCGCTGGTTAAAGGGCAATGACTGCCAACTACGAAAAAAATGCAAGCTTTTAAAGGAAAAAATGCGACCAAGTCCAAGCGCAAATTATTTTATTTCCAAATGGCAAAATGCAAGGGGTTCCAGGCGCGAATTATTTTATTTTCAATGTTCAGCTAACATTTTGTCCGCGACCATCTTATGTTTTACACCATGTCATGCTCGCAACTCAAAATCGAAGCTACTAAACTTTCAAAGGAGATCTTGAAATTGCACTGTACGCTGGATTTTGGAACGACATCTTAGAGCGACTCAATGCTACTAATAAGATGTTGCAAGATCCTAAAATGGTTGTGTATTCTGCAGTGGAAGTGCTGAAGACGCTCCGACTATTCGTAGAGTCCAAAAGAGAAGAGTTTGAGGAATACGAAGAAGCAGGGCGGAAATTATCACATTCTGACGAATATATTTAAACACGCTCTAGATCAAGAAATGTTAGGCTTATGCCAAATCCTCAGATGCCCAGATCTCACCCAAGGAAAAATTTCGAGCAGGAAGTTTTATTGCAGTAATTTATCAGGTCTGAGTGATATGATTCGAACTTATGACGCTGTCTGTGATCGATTTGGTTTCTTGAATCATTTCGAGTACCTGAGTTTATCGAAGCTGCACATGGCCGCCGACAAGTTGGTAAAAATTTACGATGCTCTTGAAATCAGTCTTGAGAATGAGTCGATCCAGTTGGTAGTCTTGATAAATGCCTCCAAGAAGGACTACAATGTCGACAGTGAACCAAAAGAGATGTTTTTCTACAGGATTCTGGTTGATAATAACTTGAACGCTGCATTGCCTATTATTGAAATTGCATTGAGAATGTATTTACTGTTAATGGTGACTAATTGCAACAAAGAACATTAATTTTATAAAATGAAAATTATTATAAATTGGCTGCGTTCGACGGTGACGCAAAAGCATCTAGCATATCTGCCACCATTGCTCAGTATAGAGAGTGATTTGCTTCGGGAAATGGACGTCGCAGAAATCATTAATGATTTTAACTCTAAAAAAGCACGTAAAGTGTCTTTTACTTAAATATAGTAAGTTTATCAACTGTAATAAAGTCTTTATAAAAATTACAAAAAATATTATGTATCTTATTACTGGAAATTTGGTTTTTAAACGTAAAAATAAAATCATCCAAAAATACTTATTGATTCAAAGGGTCTCCACTTTCTTCCTTGTCCCCGGCCCCGACACCTCTGCAGTCGACCCTGCCAATACTCCGTGTATTGTTTACGAGGTTACCTGAATAGAGGCTTAGTTTATTTATATAGATGATAATCTATCATGTTTCAGTTATTCCATTAAATAACTTGTTCGTTATTGAATCTTCTTCAACAAATAAAGTAAGGAAGCAATTAGATTCCTAATAATTGTAAGGTTATGTGGCCACGAACAGAAACAATAAAAAAATTGTTTACCCAGAACTAGGCAATTATTGCTAAATTATTTTATCTTCCTCTAACAATTATTACTTTCTCTAAATATTTTTCTCTTTTGCACATTTCTGTTACAAATTATCCAGTTTACGGTCACTCATCTTATAAAAGTGCGGGAAATTTAAATTAATCAATTAGGTGGCCGATAGCTGGTTCAGTTTAGTAGAGCTTCATTGAAAATTATGTAATTTGTATAACGGTACCCACATCATGTCTTCGGGCACATTTCGAAAGAAAACAAAAATTGAGGTACATAAAGAATTAAAAAACTTTCCTTAAAGGCAAAAATAGTATATTAAGATACTAGTTTTAAAAGACCATATTTTATCGCACGAGCACGAAATTAAGAAACGACCCGCTTGCGGGGAGTTTCCTAAAGTGCGAGTGCGCTAAATGTCTTTTAAAACGTGTATTTTATACTATTTTTTCTATTTTGCACGTTTTTTAATATAAAGCATTAATTTATTCAAGTCGCGAACAAAAGTTGGACGGGCATCTTGTCAGTTTTGACGTCTGTATTATTAGGAATCCCATTCAAAACGGTGTCAAAATTTTTGCTAGTGAGCATTGACATTTAACAATTTTAATAATATCATAGCAACTAGTCAACAAAAGTAATGTCGAAAAGAGCTTCTTTTCGATACTACTTTGCGTATCGAAAAGACTTCTTTATGAGACCAAAATAGAAAAAGGAAATTTTTTACATATTCACAAGTCACCGTAAAGAATGCACTTTTTGAAATCAAAGAAAACTATTTGAGCATGAAAAATATTAGTGATCGGTTTCGAGTTGCTGTAAACACTTTAAATTTGCCTTTATTAAAAAATAGTTCCCTCATTAAAAATAAAGTCCCCCGACAAAAATGGTAATTAAGTAGGATTTCTTAAACCCACCCCAAAAGTTTCCCACGTGACGCTGTAATTATTAATAATGCCCGTGCAATAGTTGGTGCATGGTTTTCTGAGCTGTAATTGTTTTTGAAACCTAATATCATTTTAGACGTAATGGAAGACAAAAAAAAATTTAATCGGAGACTAATCAGTATTTTCAGTAAATCAGGAGCATTTTTGACATCCAAGGATTTTAAGAATGTATGCAAAATGCAAAATAATAAATGTGCAATGAAACGAAAAATATGTTTTTATATTGTTTGGCGCAGATGGAATGGCTTGTTCTCCTTTCATTATTTTCCTCCACAGATTTTAGTTGAGAGCATGTCTTCGGGATGGATATTAGGAAACACAGGTAAAGGTTGGAAGACAAGAGAGACTTTTTATGAATATATCTCAAATAATTTCAATCAGTAATCGCCTGCGTGAGTTTTGTGCAAAAAAAAACAAGAAAGTTTTGTACGCTCTACCTCCCAACACAACTCACGTTCTCCAACCAACCGGCTTGAGCATATTTAAACAATTGAAATAAAAATGGCAAAAAACAATTACTAGACAGTTAAGCGAACCGGAGAATATAAATTAGTGCCAATGTTAAATGTCGGCACCTTATTTGATGAATCACTAAAAACTACAAAAACAACGTCACAAATAGTTAATGGATTTTGAAAGGGTGTATTATTTCCAATAATCATATCAATGCTGACTTTACAAACAAATACGGTAGAAACCCAATAGGCAGTTGAACCAGAAACAATTGCTCTTCATGACCAATTAACGATGTGATGGTGGCTTTCAAGTTAAATGAATTAACACCTCAGCAAGAAGTACTAATCGACACTATTCTTACTTTAGATGGTTTGTCAATATTACCAGCGGGAAATATCCTTACAGACTTGATTATCGAGAACACTACAGGTGTTGAAGCCAGACAGGATTTCAGTACCAAAAATAATTTCGTAATTGCGACAAATAATGCTGACTCCTCGGTTAACTCAATAAAAGGTCAAAACTGTGAACAAAACCTAATTGCTCTATAAACTGGAATTGGCAACATCAACAGATCAAGATGCGAAGTTCAACAGGGAGATGGAGGGAAGGGTTTATAATAAAAACAAATAAGACAAGAATTTACATTTTAATAGCAATTATTATTAAACCTCAAAACAAGGGCCAAAGGAAACTAAAGCTGGATGAAAACCAACGCACGGATGTAGCATCGAATATCGAATGCAGGCATAATTGAATAAGGAAAATGAACCACATCGGTGAAGTGGAAAGAATCATTAAATTGCAATCCTGCATAGGATAGAATTGAAGTAGAAAGTAAATATTCATTTAAAATTCATTTAAATTTACCAAAATTATTTAAAATCTCTGGAAAAGCAATAGTAAATCTTCCCAGCGCGATATATTTCCACGCTTGGCAGAGTTACTACTTAAAAGCGATTTTTTTTTAAAGGCAGAAAATATAAGAAAGATGTAACAATGAATTGCAAGTAAAAACCGAAAAGAGGAGTATAATAGCAATAATAGAAAATGTACCCCAACTAACCTTAACTAACCAAAAGGAAAATTAATTTAGATCAAACACAATTAAAAAAGCTACAGAAAAAAATGCGCAGAGTGCAATGAAAGTTGAATCAGCAGCACTCAAGAAAACATCGAAAATAACCTCGGATGTGACTTTTTAACTAGTAGTTTTATTTTAAATCGCACAATTTATATCCCGCATCTTCTAAAATAAATCTTTGTAGGCACCTCAAATATTCAACAAAGTCAATAATTAGTAAATCATTTGGTATATTGCTTTTTTGGTATAGAGTAAAACCGTAAATTACTTTAGGTGACCGAAAAGCTGATGATGTTTTATGCTCCCACGCTACATTACCAGATTATCTGGTGTTGTTCTCATCAGCATTATAAAAATTCGGTTCGGGCCTGTAAGAATATTCGCAGCATTTTTTTCAAAGATTGTAAGTGCGTTTCAAGACCTAAAACCAATTTTTCAGTCCATATGTTGCCTTCTCTGATCCTGCAGTTTTTGTTTTTCCTCAATTTTCAATTTTTAGACTTAATTTATTCTTTTTTGTCTTTCCTTTCTAATTTTTTTTAACAATGTTTCCAGATGAGCTTAATACCCTTTTATTGAAGGAGGCTGATACTTTTGGTACTGGGGACACCTCATGGCCCTCATGCAATAGTTTAGTAGGAGAAAATTATTCGTCCAATGAAAAAAAGGATGGGCCAAGCTGGAGCTCAAAGTAAGGTTTTCAATTAGAGCTTGACAACATAAAGCTTCCAAATTTAGACTCTCTTCGCCATCAGTAGCCTCAGATGACTTTAATGATCTCTTATTTTTCATGTGATATTAATAAATATACCTATGATTTTTGTCATTTAAAATTGATTTTAATATCAAGTATATCAGTATTGTTGTACTTATGTAAGATATTTTAACCTTTGTATTTTAACTATGTATAGTATAAATCGCTCTCGGTTCATTCTGGCGCATTCTTGCCAGCGGTGGAGGGGTTAATGTCTGAGTTCTGGGTAAGGGGAAGAGTTGTACAGCGGGTGATTTTAATGTCCGTTTTGGTAAGGCTGAACTGGAAACGACTCAGCTGTGCGAGGTGTTAAATGGTTTTGGACTAAAGCAATCCCTACATGAGTCAACTCGTGAACAAGCCTGCCCGGACAATGTCTTCTTGAGCCCTGATGTTCGGGTCATTGCGGCCCATGTGATTGATATGGATGTTTCAGACCATAAGAGTCAGCTGCTTGATATTTCTATAAATAGAAATCGAGAGAGGCTCCGAATGACAGACAAGGTATGTACTACTGTGACTAGGAGGGATTTATTTGCTTTTCATACTATTTTGGAGTCAGTAGAATGAGATTTTACCAGAACGAATTATATGAATACTGATCAGAAGTTTGGGGTGTTCATGGGCATCTTGGGGAGGGCATATCTTGAATAATTTCCTGAAAAAACTTATAGAGTAAGATCTGATCACTCTAACAACACAAACTGGTTTAAATAAAATCTCAGGAACATGCAGGAGCATCTCAGACTTCTGAGAGAATTATCTAAACAGGTTATATACCTTATTGGTAACCAACAGATAAATGAACTCTCTTCTTATAGGGGTGAAATACGCAAGGCCAAAATAAAGGCTAATGACAATTTGATTCGAAATTCTTCTAATTCTTCAAAATGCATGTAGAGAATCATTAATAAACATCATGCAGCAAGTAAAAAACTCAGTGACAAGAACCCAGGACCTACTTCAGATAAGTTTAACTTGCTTTTTTTTTCAAATATTGTTAATAACATCATAAAAAACATACCTAATGTAGACGAACCTACAGATAATTTTGAATTCCTGGATACATTAAATATAGAGTGCTCTGACTTCCCAGAGGTTACTTTTATTGTGGAGTATTATTGACAACTTGATAAATTAACTATAAATTCAATGACAAGAACACATGACCTACTTCAGATGAGTTAAACTTTTTTTTCAAATATTGCTAATAACATCGTAAAAACATATCTACCTAATGTAGACGAACCTACAGATAATTTTGAATTTCTTTGGGTTTCGTAAGAATAACAATACTATTATGGGCACCTTGAATCTATTTTAAGTAAAGCTTTTGATTGTGTTGGCCATAATATTCTTCTGGAAAAACTCAGGCGATACAAATTATCACAGAACTGTATCAGGCTGATAGAATCCTATCTTGAGAACCGTATGCAGGTGGTGGAGATCGCGGGGATGAGGCCAGCGGAGAGAAGCTTGATGGACATTGGGGTCCCACAAGGGTCATTACTGCGACCAGAGATCAATAATTTACCAGCTACCGAAACGGAATATACTCTCTTTGCTGGTGACACGACTGTGTCCTTCACTGCCAATAGCTTCATAGAATCATGGAATGGCTCATTGGAGGTTCAGGACAGAGCAGAAAAGTGGTTCTGCTCAAGCAAGTTGCTTCTTAACGAGGATAAAACAAAAAGAATTGTTTTTTCCATGCGAGACCTCACGGATGCGGATCAAGGTTGGAAATCGGTGAAGTTTTGGGTATATACCTGGATTCAGGGCTACAATGGGGTGCACATATTGAGACATGTGGCTGACACGCTGAGTAAGAACTTATTCGTCTTGCGCAGCTTGGGAGCCTGTGTTTCAAATGAGGTTTTAAGAACAGCTTATCCTACGTGATACTGGTTTGGGGGCACTCCTCTGGTGCCCAGAGGTTATTTGGCTTCCATTGGCAAGCAGTACGACTAATAAGTGGCCTTGCGTATCGGGAGTAGAGGGTCTTTTGGAGAGCTGGGGATACTCACTCTGCCTTGTCTATATGTTCTGGAGAGTCTTTTGTTCGAAAAGCGTAATCGGGAATCATTTAGAACATATGGGGATCTTCATGGCTACGAAACCCGATCCAGTAACGATCCGATGCTTTCTTATAGGCGATTGGGGAGGAGGCGTCGGGATGGCCTAGGCGAGGGCCCAGAGTTTTGGTCAATAAAATTCTTTAATGTATTGCCTCATGAAATAAGAAACCTTCCATATAATAAGTTAAAGACGAAATCAAACATTTGTTGCTCCAGAATACTTTTTAGAAAAGAAAGAAATATCTGAGCTATCAATTTTAACAAATCTTAACTGCATGTTTCTATTTTAATTGTGTTTATAAGTACATATTCTTAGTAGGTATAGTTTTATAAAGAGAAACCGATTAGTGTAAATTTTAATGATAATAGTATTAGGTCCATATCCACTTAACCTATGTAAACATTTCTGTGTGATAACATAAATAATTGATTCATTGATTGATCATCTTCAGTTGCATTGTCCTTATCATTATTCTTATTAGCATATGATGTGTCTTGCATGGCGAAATATTCAAGAATTCTATTAAAAAAAATCTAAAAAATATAAACCATTTGCTTAAAGCCATTCACAGCTCATATGTAGCTCTAAATTCTGTAAAATTGCGGCATTTCTCCTTTCTTTCAATGCGGCAAATCTCATTTTTGGTAGAGGAGATGCCACACCCTGGTACGTTTGCAACTCACATCAATAATTCCGAAACATCAACGCAACATATTCACTAGCTTGATTATAATAAACTGCCCTAAGGCGTAATGAGACAAAAACTATCATGCTTTAGGTTTCTATCAAAATAAATTACTAAAATAGAATTTTAAATAATTTGTACTGATCTTATCTTCAGATAAACACAATTAAGTCGCGGACATAATATGAGGAAAGTATTGGAGAGGGATATGGAACTTCATCATTAAATATCATAATAAAACAAATAGAAGAAAGAGGAATTCTAGATCATCAAAAAAGAAGAAGAGAAGGAAGTAAAGAAAAAGATCTAGCGATTTTATTACGTAGATTTATGATTTATATCATTCTGAAAAGATTTAAATATTTTTGCTTTTTCAAGAGAATGGAAGAAAAATAGAATGTTGACCTATGGAACAGTTCAAAGGACGTATAAGCCATATAAATGTATGCCAGTTTAAAAGATTAGTGACGATCATAAAGAAAGAAGATATACTTACTTTCGTCACAAATATTACAGAAAGAATGCTGCAAGATTGTAATTTAGGTATTTTATTCTATCGTATATAATATAACTAAGATACGCAATTTCTTAAAACTATAATAAATGGATCAGTACATATATATGGGGCGTTTCTTTGGCCTGGAAATAGCCCAAACCTCACACCTTCAGATGCGTTCTCATTGGGGCTATTTAAAAAATATAGCGATCAAAATTAAAATATTGTAGCAATTGAAAGAAAGGTGAGAAATTAAATGAAAAATCTGAACGAAAAGTATGCTAAAAGTATCATATAGACACTTTTCAGAGACAGAGAGGAATGTATGAGGAATGCGAATAATTACATACCTACCGGCTGTGTTGAAAATTTATTTTGATATTTATTTTGGCAACATTTATCTGCTTACGTCAGAGTAAGTCATTTGTTATTGTTTCCAAATATTAATAACTAATAAAAATCAACATTTATCGCTTTTAGTAGAATATCTCATTTTGCATAAAAATAAAATTATAAATTTATGGGGGCTAAAGTATCATTTTCAGCCATAATATTAACTTTGAATTACCTAAGATGAAAATTTCAAAAGTTGAAACCTAAGTAGTCACTTCTAAAGTATATTTATGAAAAATATTTTTTTATTTCAAATGTTATTTCAAAAACGACAGAAAAATCGCATAAGGTACATTATACAAAGAAAGTCAAGAACTAGAATGCAACAGGGCGATAAAAATCATATCATCGAATTTAAAGGGAGAAAATCGATGTTTCATACTACATATAGGTATTTGTTTTATTGGATGCTCAATTATTTTGCTGATAAGATATATGCATAATCCATATAAATCCCCAAAACTTTCATATTTACCTATTTTTCATTTCGAAAACTAAAAGGATAATCAATTTTATTTGGATATCCCCCCCGAAAATATTTCAGTCGTTCTTGAGATAGGTGTGATATCTCGAAAACGACTAGGTCTAAATGTGCTATCCCCATAAAAATTACGCTGGTGATCTTTTTTTTCTCTAATACTTACATAGAAAAACTTGTCAATTGACAGGAGAAAGCATCAATTATAGAGAACTGAGAGCAAAACTGTCAGTTATAAGTACATAAATGTGTCATTTATAAATAATTGACAGAAACAGGTTGGTTCCATAATTAAGAAGTGTCAATTATTACCAACACTATATTTGCGATGTCTTAATATTCACGTATTACTACTTAATTAACCTCTATAATACCTACTTCCACCAGTGATGGGTAGAGATATTCAATAAATAAGGGTTAGATGAGTATACATAATAATGGAAATATTTATTTTCGTTAATGCCGTTTGAAAAATAATATTAAATCCTACCTTTTATGTCCTTTTAAGGCTGACACGACACCGTGATTTCTACACCGAGCACATTTAGGAGTCCTTTGATACCGTTCGGATGTTCGAAAAAAGAGTGCGGGCGGAATCGCGCCCAAAACTGGATGTTGGGACATTATCGCTTGCATATCCACCCCGCTATTCGGTATACTCATTTTAGTAACAATTCAAACATACATTTAATAATACCAAATATGTTAAAATAATCCGCGCAAGATAATTTTTTAAACTTCCGTCTTAGAATTGCCAGTTAAAGCAACTGACACTCCTCAATCCTTAAAGTTAATAGGTATCCGGTGGTCGTTACAGTGCTGAAACTGTTGGCTGTCACCGCTTAGTTACAAGCACCAATGGGAGATCGTTCTTGAGCGAGACACGCCTTAATTTCATGACGTTACCCTTTTGGCCACTCCTACCACCCCACAATCTGGTGTTTACTGTATTATGTGCCGTTGCACAATGAGTGGTTGAATAGGAATACAAACTAGTTTTCAATGGCAAATATATTATATTCTGATAGCATAATGGGGCCCTTAAGAACAGGGAGAAATATAAATGTATAGAAGTTGCGGCGATATGGGTATTGTCGAAATTGTGAAGTAGACTTCTGAAAATTGGGGGAGTTCATATAATACTAAAACATATTAATATCGCTAATATATACCTACGATTCTCGGTGAGGTCAAGCATTCAACTTGAACGTACAAAAACATTATATTATTCTAAGCTTTGATTTCTAATATTGAAGTATTGAAGCTTCCAAGTTATAAATGATAAGTACCTATATAGGTATCTACAGGTAGATAACAGAGCAGCGATTTATATCTATTTTTAATTTAAATAAATACCTAATTGAATTGATTTTGAATTAGTTTCTGCGAAATGATTTTTGATTTATAATTTTAATATTTTTCGAAGTGATTTATGATTTAAATCATTCTGAAAAGATTTAGATATTTTTGCTTTTTGGAATCATCATTAAGATTTAATCTTTTTAGAAAGCTTTCCAATTATAGATCGTTTTAAAAATTGTTTAGATAAATCATTTCAAAATAATTGAAAACCTTTAGGAAGATTCAAAGTCATTAATTTCAAATCGACTTAAAAATTGCCACTTGCATAAGTATCACTAAAGACCGGATTACTATGCAAATATGCACTTTTTTTAAACTTATGCAGGATATATTATAAAAAAGCATAAATATGCAGTGAATATACAGTAATGAAATAAATAAATATTGGTTTTTAAAATAAAATTTTCAATAAATTAGGTGTTGTATAATATACTTTATTAAATCACAAATACAATTTTTCTATATCAATTTATATCAAACTTATCTATATTAATTTGGAAAATTATAAACGACCTAGTCACTACGTGCTTCAACTAAACTGAACTAAAAAATTGTAGCGTCTATTACTAAGGACATGTTTGTACAAAGAAAACGCCGCGGTTTCTCTACATCTACTGAAGATATAGGGCAAAATTTTAATTTTGGACCGAAGGCAGGTTCAGTAGCCAAATTACTTACAGCTTTCCCTGACATTATGTTAACAAACTACCATAAAACTGTAAAACCTGGGTTTTTTCTATTAAACTTTCCAATTTTGCCACTATTGATTTTCTTATACCTCACCTCGTATTTGCTTGCAATTTGGTTCACATATTTCTATTATATTCATCAACTCTGGTAGACTTGTACAAGATTCTTCTAGTTGCAAAATGCTGACTGCTAAAAATACATAGTTACATTTAATATACATTAACTCACGATACACAACTGTTGTTACACTTTAACATTTTGATGTATCCGGGCAAACTCGCCTTGTACAACTGCACCCTTAATGAGGCATTTATGAATCTTTTTTTACATTTGCTATTAGGTCATTGACCATAATGGGAGGGAAGCTCTAATAATATAGTTACCTAAATTAAATGTTCATAAAATATTTTTAAATTATGTCCTGCCTTTACCATGTGCGGCGCAGCATTTAGCATCGGACAAGAATTTTATCTACAGGAACTGAGAGAAATGTGTTAATGCTTCTTGAATAAAACGGGTATCTGTAAGGTTGTTTGTTTTAGTTCTTTTAGAGCTGTAAGCTTTTCCAGGTTCTTCGTTCTGCTTCTGCGAGTTTTCCGATCATTAAATTAAATATGTAACCACGACATGAATCAGTTGTTTCATCGAC
>MU182831.1:107686-133317 GCA_016904865.1 Pissodes strobi
ATAGTTACCTTCAAATTCGTTCTTTATATCATCTAGCCGTTGACTGTATTCAGTCAATGATCTTGCACAGTAAACACCTTTTCAACGACGTTTTTCTCATTTGAAGCATTAAATTTTGACAATTTTTGCAGAAAGACCTTTACTTGCGGGTTGGTCAACTTGTTTAAAGGAATACTATCAGCGAAGAGCATTTTACACAGATCTTTTTTAAATTCTGGCCATGGTTTCCGTTTTTAAAAGTATCAAAAAGACTGCTTCAACGTTGACTGAATGGGACCGGAGTTTGTTAACTTTAGCGATGTGAGAAGTGTCTTAATGTGTTGGTATATTTGGAATATCTTCGAGCAGGAAACAAATTTTGAACAAAGCTTGCAAAAAACAGGATCGTCGTCCAAATCAAGTTTTGGATAAGGCTTAATCCACGAAGTGCATCGTATTTTAATGACCACTTTGTTATCACTTTCACTTTGTTTGAGCGTAAAGAGTGTTCATTTTTCCATTAAAGATAGAGAGTTGCGGCTTTCGCGACACTGTGTTGCTTTTTTGTGAAACTATACATGCCGTCAACAAAAATTTCATAACTCTCTTGGTTTTTGAGATACCAGGCGAATTTGAAAATTATCACTTTTGACACAACTCCGTATCTAACTTGTCTTTTAACTTATTAGATAGCTAAAAATGTGTTCTTATAGAACTTTTTCCGTAGAATCCAGCGGCGTAGTTTGTTTTTTTCTTGCGCCATCCGTTTTAAAGTTCTAAAGCTAACATTTTTTTTTATTGGAACACCCTGTATGTTTTTATCTAGGTAAGTTAGGCATTTTCTGGTATTTCCAAAAATATATAATAATATGTATTTATATTTAAAACTAGCTGAATCAACTACAATTTACTCAAAATACATTATGCTATTTAATAGTAATCGCGCTGATGAAAGAGAAAAAACATTTTTGGACATTATTTATTCTGAAGAAGTTTTGAAGTGATTTTGAAACATGTTCTTTTATTAACCCAACAACGTACCTACCTAAATATTCAGCAGTATAAATAATTAATTATAATTTAAGATTTTTTTTATATTATATAACATACATTAATAACAACATATCCGAAATTCTTTAATGGCTATAGAAATTGTTGAAAATGATTACCATTTTCTCTAACACATAATTCCCACATTTTAGTTATTCGTTTTAGAGCGCCTATTAGTATTATATTAGAGGACTTTTTAACTTTTGAAATGCGAGGGTAATGGCTTCACGAAGTTCGTGTGGGTTGCGGTGATGCTTCGCATAAAAATTGTTTTGTAAGTAACCCCATAAAAAAGTCCAAAATAGACAAATCGGGTGATCGCGGGGGCCATCTTACTGGTCCATCAGTGCCTAACCATTTTCCAGGAAAATGGTGAACTAGAAAGAGGAGAATTGTCAGGGAATTATGTGCATGCGCTCCATCCTGCTAAAAATATATAGCTTGAACACACACAACAACACATCATCTATGAGGAGTTCAGGAACTACATCTTCCAATAAGCCTGCTGAAAGATTTCCTTCATAAATTTTATATTCCATTTGTCCACCTAAAATGAAACATGCAACCCTGAAGCCGAATTTACCCTGCGCTCACGCTCAAATATGAGGTGAGGGTTTTCTTGGTGCCAGTGTCTAGTATTGTTTCTGTTAAAAATGCCACTTGAGAAATATACCTCATCGGACCATATTATTGAACGAGCAAAATGCCTGTTTACTTAAATTTGTTCTAGATACCACTTGCAAAAAATTAGCCTAGGTTCAGCACCCCCAGGGTGCGTAAGTTCTGAGCAATATGTGTTTTGTAGGGTCTGAACTTATATTTTTTTAAATATTTGCTTGGCTCTGCTTTTAATGACCTCAATTTCTGCTTCAATGGCCGTACATGATGTTGATGGATTTGCCTCTACTACGGCTAAAACATTGGTCTCATCTATTTCTTCATCTTCCTTATGGTATGCTTTTGGTCATTGTCGAGTAAATGATCCATGATTATAATTAAATTATTTTTAAGAGAGAAAACCGATCAGAGAAAGATTGTCTTCTTTCCGTATATCTATACTTAATAAGCATAAAGACGCAAAATAATACAAAATAATTAGGGACTGAATTAAGAAAATGTGTACCTGTTAAGATATAGTTCTGAGGCCTCATGCGAATTTTCATTGGATTGTATGTAGCAGACCAACTATCATACATAAGTCCTGATATATTCCCATTTCATCCATTTTTTAAACAGAAAACACAATTTTAAATTTATAACTTGCCATTCAACCTTAAATATTATTTTAACAAGCGATCTGACATATTGTCATTTGCTTAAATAACATAATGTATTTGAGAAAACTGTAGTTTATTCAGCTAGTTTTTAAAATAAATATAATACTATTATATATTTTTGGTAAGCCCAGAAAATGCCGAATTTAACTAGTTAAAAATATACAGGGTGTTCCATTAAAAAACATATGTTTGCGTTGTTTGCTTTATAACTTTAAAACGGATGGCGCAAGAAAAAACAAAGTATGCCACTGGAATCTACGGAAATATAGGACTTTTTTCGTAGAATCTAGTGGCGTAGTTTGTTTTTTTTAAGACAACTGAGATACGGGAGGGGATATCAAAAGTGACAATTTTCAAATTCACCCGGTATCTCAAAAACCAAGAGGGCTATGAAACTTTTGTTGACGGCATGTTTAGTTTCACAAAAAAGTAGCACAGTGTCGCAGAAGCCGCAACCCTCTATCTTTAAAAGTAAGCGAAATAGCCCGTAAAAGTGTCAAAAAATGGACACCCTGTACAATACTAACTGCGGTTACGACAAAGGATAACCTCAATAATACTGGCAACTATAGATAACAAGGTAAGAAATTCTAGTTGAAATATGTGGCCACAAAAACGCACAGACTAATGCCAGTTCTCATTGTTACCTTAATATCGTATTTATTGCTCTCTTAGGGAGATTGGATCTAAATCGAGTTCGGGTGTTAGGCACCTAAACGTACGAAAATAACACAAAAAGTTCAAAACATTCTTGGATATGCAATAGTTCTTAAAATGTGCATTTCTCCTTTAAAAACACAAAAATATGCAAGAATGCATATATATTTGCAAAATTCATAAAATTCGGGATCACTATCTGAACCAGTGGCGTAGCTAGAGTTAGTCCTTGGGGGATCAGTGGCTGCTCGTGGATTGAGAAAGCTGAAGAGCAAGCTCGCGACTAAAAATTTTGGGGGTGCCACGCCCAATTTTTACCCATAAGTCGTTAAAAACATGGATTCGGCACCCTCTTGAATGGCAATTGTTGCGCACTTAAAGAAATGAATAAGTATATACTTACCGATTCCAGAGGAGTAAATCATTAAGACAGTTTATTGTAACTAATATTAGTTAGTAGGGTTATTGTACATATTTCTGTCGGTGCCGCGGTAGTTAGCACTTCGACCTTGCCGTTTCCTAGTTTTTAAGTGTAATTCCATTGGCCTGTTTTTGCCCAGAATAAATTTTTCAATAACTTTTTCATTAAAATCTAAAATTTGTTTGACCATAACACTCTCAGTATTTATCATAGCTAAAGCATTTAGTCTATCATTACCCATTGAATTTCTTAAATATATTTTAATCAACTTCAAAGTTGAAAAGCTCCTTTCGGCTTCCGCTGTGGCCATCGGTATAGTCACAAGTATTCTCTATGCCATGGCGATTTATTTAAAAGCTGTATACAGTTCCGGATTTAAAATAAAATTTAGTGTCTTTAAACAACCTTTAATTTCTTTATTTTGACATCAGAGATCAAGAGATCAATGAACTGAAGTTCACTAATCAATCCAGTTACTGTGAAAACGACCGCGCATGCAGCGCACATCTTATGTTACAGGGGTTAATCCATATGTTATTTCATTATTATACTGGATGATTATATTTAATTAAGCTATAAAAGTTAAATAAAACAACGTGCATTGTTCTCGTCTTTTAAAATGTTAATATTCATTATCCATGGGGGGATATATCCCCCATATCCCCCTCCGTGGCTACGCCACTGATCTCAGCTAGTAGCGATCTGTGGTTAGACCTCTTTATGTAGTAGGTACGTACTTACCTAGTCAAAGTGTTCTCACTATTTAGTAGGCACCTAGCTTTGATATATATATATTACACTATTTTTTATTACCTTAATACCTTTTGTCAAAATATTTTTTCTAATTGTGAATTGGATTTCGGTGACTATGTAATCAGGCATTCCCAAAAGGTGAGCCGTTTTAAAATTTGTTGGTTTTGGTCTCTAGAGTAATATAGATGGTATGAATCTATAGGTTTTCCTGAGTGTAGTGCCATGAATATTTAGGACCCTTACTATGAATGACAATATTCATTTCTTAGAGGTTGTAATTTTAATTTTAAATGTTACGAAGGCCATTATACTAACCCAAAGATAACTGCCAAAATGTGGGCGTATATGCTTGAAATCTTATAGAATTATTAATAGAAATATTTAGTTTGACCTGACTGGTCGTTCGTTTAACATAACCAGGTTTTGTGTTCTTATCGGTATTAAGGCATCGGGACTAAATTAAAATTAGTTTCGAAATAGTTTATATAAAGCATATAGTATTCAGGAGAAAAGATGAAATTTAAACAGATCTCTCCATTTTATCTTTAAAATATTTGGTACCTAGCTTTGATATATTACATATTATTATCTTACTACCCTATTACTAGGTATTTTACAGAATAACTATTTACAATAAAATTACTTAACCTTTTGGGGAGAGTCTCGAAAGTTGTGCCGGCTGGAAGGTGTAAGGGGTGGGTCACGTAGTGCAGAGTGATTCCTAGTAGGACTCCAGGTTCTATTTCCGTATACGCGGTAGGGTGGTCTGAGGGCGGGCGGGAGTAGGTATCCTGCCGGGATTTGGAGTCTCTGACAGAAAGTGGTTATACCTACATTGTGTGAAACCTCCTTGCATAAGAACTCAGTCGTGCAGTTCATTAGCTTATATTTGTGCAAAAGTCTGGAATTTTCATTGCAAATTTCTGTTATTCTAAACTAGAAAATAGATTTTAGGTTAATTATACATTTCTATAGTGCAACATATTTTTGTAGAAATTATATCTCTATTAAAAGAGCAGCAAAAAAAAATCCTATACCAATTTTCGGTTAAAATATGATATTAAAAAATCCATGTTTTGAACAAAATAAAGCATTTCTGGCAAAAAAAATATGGACATACTAGTAATCTTGAATAAAATCTTTCTCTAACTCATTTCCACATAAAAAGTGATGCCTGTAACAGATTCAGTTACATGCTGAGGATAACTACTATTTATTTAATAATAATTCAAAAAATATATTTTTTTAAGTTATTTGCTACCGATGAGGTATAAAGTACGCCCTAAATATTGCCAATTCTATGAAATGAAAGAAATATTTTTGTACAAATCTTTTCCACCTTCTTTTGAAAGTTTAAAATTATGAAGCAGTTTTGCTCTGCCCCTAACTCTCGACTTAAAAATCATTATATCTAAACACTTCAGACCTAGAGGTACCTCTGGTATCTCTACATAAACATTTTGATATTTTGGAAAAACCATGTGAAACAAATAAAAATATTGCGAGTCGCTGCATCATTTTGGTGAAAAAAGGAATAATAAAAATAAATTGGTAGCTTCAATTTACATTCTCTATATATCATCTATAATCTGCATATGCAGTCATGACGAAACCCTGCTGACTAACCAAAATCCAAACTAACCAAAAATAATCCAAATTAATTATTAGCGAATTCAAAGCGCGCTTTGCCCATTTTAATTTAAGTCCGCCAAACTATCTGAACTAACTAAAACTAATCGAAACTAAATATTAGAATTAATAGATATATTTCAAGATTTTAGTCAATGCTTTTGATTTACTCATCAAATGGAATGATTAATTATCATTTTCATAACAGATTTCCGTTGTACTAAACTAGAAAAGAAATGGATTTTTTTTATTAATTAGACATTTCTGCATCAAAGAAAAAGTCCCTAAAGTAATTTTCTATTAAATAATGATATTAAGAAAATTCATGTTGTCCATAAAATAAAGGATTTCCGGCGAAAAAAATTGTGGATATTCTAGTAATCTTGAGTAAAATCTTTTTTTAGTCTCTTTTTTTCTAACTGATTTCCGCATACAAAGTGAGCCTGTAGCAGATTCAGTTACATGCTGACTTACAGCATTGGCGCGCGGAGAAGTACTGTTTGTTATTGTCGTTTATATGTAATGAGAAAAATATTTCTGTATAAATCTTTTTTACCTTCTTTTGAAAGTATTATTTTGTCCAAATGGCGAATGCGCAAGTAATATTTTTCGCCTATAGCGCGAAGCAGTTTTGCTCTGCCCCTAACTATTCTTCTCAATCCGCCCCTCAGCCGTTCCCACCTACATTCAAGTCTGGCTAGGCTACTGTCTCTAAGCATAAAGATATTTGACTTAACTCACACTCACACCAAAAACTTTAAAATCCTTACATCCTACAGCAATTTGGCCAATCTATTGTAAAAAAAAAACAGTAAGAAAAAGTTCCTATAGCAACCTTCGATTAAATGATGATATATTAAAAAAAATCGTGTTGTAAATAAAATAAAGGATTTCCGGCGAAAAAAATTGTGGATATTCTAGTAATCTTGAACAAAATCTTTCTCTTTTTTTCTAACTGATATCCGCATAAAAAGTGGCGCCTGTAGCTGATTCCATTATAATATGCTGACCTACAGCGTGAGCGCGCTGATAATTACGGTCTATTTATTATTAATTAAACATATTTTTTTCTAAAGCTTCGAAAGAAATGATGCTCACAGCTGAATGAAGATAGTCTCAGTTACTTTTCGCTCTAAATTATCGCGACAATCAGTTTTGGAACACGGTAATGTTAATACTGGGCAAATTCGTGTATACCGTTCAGACAATAAAAGACTCGAAGAACGGTACAATAGCGATCTTTCTTTTAGATATTAGCAATTCTCTGTAAATGAATGGGGTTGGATAAGTGCCTATGGACTTGGTGTCTGCTGGTGATTGGAGGGAAGGTTTAATGCCCATATCATTATATGTCTGTTCTGGAACATGTTATGCTCCCATCTGTTGGGCAAATATATCAAAATAACTAATTCACCATTCAGCAGAGTAATTGCCTGATCCATACCTCAACTGCTCTGAGGGAATGGTTTCATCGTAATAATGTGGATGTTTTGCCATGGCCCGCTTATAGTCCCGATATTAATCCCATAGAGAATGTGTGAGGCCTAGTTGTAAGACAAATATATATAAAAAAATTAGACTAAGCACCTTTAATGAAATATATGGGAAATAATCAACGAGTGCTAGGAAGGGCTTGATCCAAAATTTATAGTGAAGTTAATTAACTCAATTCCAGACAGATTGGATCAAATGGTCGAAAAATGCTTAATATGACCAAATATTAAATTTTTACAATTAATTTTCTTGTTTTTACTCTAGTTTTTGTTGTTTTTCTTGTTGTTATGATTAAAAATTTGCGTTGTTATAGACATATTCTTATACTTTAAGATAATTTATTACATTTTACTTAGATGGTTTTGTTTTGCGTAGCGATGCCAATAACGAAAGCCTGATTTACTTAAGGCAAAATCTAGTTATAAAACCATCTAACTCAAACTAGCTCATTTTCAGTTAATACGACTGTATCTACTATTGCGAGTCGCAATAATAATAAAAATAAAATTAGTAAATTTAAAATAGTTTCATTTTACACCCTATATATATTATCAATGATCAGCATATGCAGCAATGCACATACCCTGCCGACCATGCAAAGTGACACCGAAAACTGCATCTTGATATAATGTAATTAAAATATCGAATCTAAAATTTTAATTATAAATTTATACTGTATACAACTTATCGCCTTATTATTTATTTCCTAATTTATATTTCCCAAATAACGAATTTTGTGGCTAATTGCGGCATCGCATAAGCCGCCACAAGAATAATGAACGCCTTCGTGAAAACTTCAATCGTCGTTTTGCAATGCGCGTCGGTCAATATGCGCATATGTATTCGAGTTTCCGTTCAGGAAATTCGTTTAAAAATTTAACTAGCAGATTCTGGATGGGGGAAGTATTCCGGATTTAACACTTTCGCGTTTATATATATATTTGGGAACAATAGGCATACTGGAAAAACTGGTTGTGCGGGAGGGTGTGCGAATTGGAATTGAAATGGTCTGTCGCGTTTACAATTTGAACTGGACATCATGGGCTAAGGGTATTACATTTATATTGTGGTTTTTTGCGTTTCCAGTTGATGAATAGATTACAAAGTTTTCATTCGATTTCTTAAATCTTCAGATTTTTACTAATTTCAATGCACATTTTGCCAATACCAACAGGTTTTAAAAGATCTCTTGAAATTGCCAAAGACGATTTAAAAGAAATAATGTATGTGGGCTATAAGTTGTTGCTTAGTAGGTGTCATGTTTCCCAAATGTTTTAGTAAAAACCATATATGATACAAGATTAAATCATGTGGAAAAATCGTAAGACTATAGGAATAAAGATATCCCAAAAGAAAGAACTCTTTTGTGAAGAAAGTTTAAGCTTGATAAATAACATAGGCCAACAAAATTAATTTGTGTTTTTCTGACGCCGAAAAAGTAAGAACTAATTTTGGATATTTCGATGTGTTATTTCCAAAACACCTGTTTTTTGCGTAGCAGCTGAATTTTTCAAGACACAGGCTAGTTGATTTTAGGTATGTTAAAATGTAAATATAATAATGCAATAATTATATGTTTGAATTAATCGAAAATAATACAACAGACGAACCATCCTTACGTAACGACGCGCGACGGCGAGAGGAACCTCCAGAGGCGCTGTTTTGTTGTAATTACTAGTGGATTAAAAGCCCCGCTAATTTTGATGATAGCATTGCCAGACTGTATTATTTTGCATCATTGCTGAATACAAATTATAAACTCTTGATGTGCATTAAATGTACTCATTCGTTATTCAATGTTTTTTCCTCATATCATCGCTTACATAATATTATGGAGTAGAAGTGAGTTTCACTTCAAAGAAAATGCTGCTGGTTACAAAAATTAAGTATTTCTATTGAGCTCAAGTAATATACAAAAAAAACCATACCATAAGGATGACTTTTAGATGGCCCAATTTCTATTAACGATTAATGCTTATAAGACTGACAGAATGAGTGTGCGAGGAGGGTTTACTGTGTGAAGGTGTAAGGGCTCGGTTTGTTGTCGGAAGAGACATTTGCACCGGATGTGGATAGGTTAATTGGACACATTTAACCGATAAATCGATGTTGCACAAAGACAAGGATACTACTGAATAAATCAACGGTAAGCAACTCAGTTACCTGTCGAGATCTTGCGGTGGTCTATGTTCTTACACAGAGAAAAAGTTAAAAAGGATTTTATCAACTTGTGCCACTAACAGCTATTATTTGAGGGAATTTATAGCAGAAGAAATAAACTAAGCCCATAAATATGTTAAATCTGAGAAACCACTAGGGTTTTAAGTATGCCCCCAGAGGTTGTTATTAACTACAAACCAAATATCCTCCGATGGTCAGCAAATTTCTTGGCTGACATAATGACAACAGGACTTCTTTCAAAGGGTATCAAAAACGAAGATTGTAGCCATTCTAAAATTTAATATGTACTAGGGCAGTGCAGAAGCTATCGTCCTAAAAAGACGTATCCTTAACAGAATAGAGCTAGAAATATCTGCTGAACAGACCTGTAGCTGTACAGATCAGGTACTAAGCCTTACAACTCATGTAAAAGCAATTCAATCCAAGAGGCGTTTAAAACAGCTGTGGTATTTATGATCTAACCGCAACTTACAGTACTGTATGGAAAGAAGAGCTGCTGTGCCATCTTATACAAATTATTTCTTGTTAGTCTACCATACGGCAACATGCTCTCCGAACGACTATTCCCGGTTACTTTTGGTAACAATATGACCAAACAGAAAACTACACAAGTCACGTGCACGGCTTAGTCATCGTACCGCGCACCGGTTTTATTTAACCTCTATACATCTAATAACATAGAGACCAGAATTTGCTTATGCTATAGCACTGGTCACGCACCATAGAAATATGAAAATAACTGAGAACGCTCTTACTAATGGTCTCAAAATGTGTGTATATTTTCAAAAATGGGGACTGACTTCAAATTTTGGTAGAACAGAGAAGTTGGACGTTGCCACCTGAACTACAAACTTGCAAATAGAGAATCTGAAGTCTACTTTATTAACAAGAAACTGCAACACTAAAGCTTTCTCAAATATCTGAGCGTCACTCTAAATGGAACAATATCATTCAAAAAATATCTAAAGGATATCTCTTCGAAGATTAGTTTCCGAAATAACATTTTACAAAAGATATAAGTACTTACAAGGGGAGCTTCAGCTACTACACTTCGATGTTCCACTCTAGTCCAGATATATTCTACAGCCGAATACCGTGCATCATTGCGGCTCAACAGCACTCATGCTAAGAAGATTAGCATCCAAAAAATTACATGTATTAAATCCAACCCTCTTTATTAACTTTACGAAGACAAGAGGTACTAGTGCGGCAACACCGCAAAAGTAATGAGCATACCCAACTGCACATTCACGATGGCTTACGATACCTAAGAATAAATCGCGTTAAATCACGACAGCCTTTAATTTTACTAGAAATACAGCTTGAAAATGAAGACTTCAATCTTGATTCCAAATGGTTGGAGAACTGTGTAGAAGAGTCACCTCCCAATATTCGAAATTTTCCGACCCAATTTTAACCTGCTTTTGAAATGCACCTGTGGAAGAGTCTAAACTAAAAGGACATGGACAGATAGCCTAGACAAATCGAGGAGACTACGCATACCTCAATGCGAATGCAGAGTAGCAAACTAAACTGTACAACACATTATGGCAGCGCGCAGTCTTAGAGCATATCCTGGAAACCCATAGGACTTCTGTTAAATTACTCCATCTGCTCCCAAATAACTCGCTGAATTTAATTTCAAGTGTCGGACCTAATACTCATTCAATGCTTTTTCACAAATGAGTGTTTTTACCTAGTTTTTAATGCTTTAGATCCGTTTTATCCCAAGAAGCAAATTAAATTCTATAGGTTTGTATAAATAACTATAAGACATATCTTATAGGATACTAAAATTCTTATAACGTTCTACAAAACCATTAAATGATTCTTATACAACCAAAAAGGGCCCATTTATACAGCAGTATAACAGTTCTATTAAAAGTTTACTCTTATACGACTGTTTTATACACATTTATACAGCTACTATAAAATGGTTTTATAGTGTGTCACGTAGTCACATCTATAAAATGGGATTAAAGCAGCACTACAAAAGTCTTACAAAATGGTTGTATAATGCATTATATTTTTTATAATGCTGTTATTGCGAGCACAATGAAAACATTTTATCATTTAGCAGTTTAAAAAAGCATTTTATTTTTTAGTGAAGAATATTAGAATCAAATTAGATTTTAAGCGTGTTGTGAATAATATAAATCTAAGATGTGCATGCACTATTGTAAAAATGGAGACTAGCGTGAAAATGGCAGGGCAGTTGTTTTATAGATATGTTGTAAAATCATTTGGAAGGTTTGGATAGCCCAAATTTTGATGCGCCGAAAATTTTATTGATATATTGTAGGTATGTGGTTGGCAAAGAATGAAGCGCTTTAATTTTGGTTAAGTTTCACGTAAACATTAATATTTTTGTTATTTTTTATTTTTTTTATTTCTCTTTTTTTTTAATGATTTTAATAGTTTATTACTGCATATGACAATAATTTCCCAATATAATTCTCTAAATAATAATAAAGTCACGTTAGTCAAGTTAGTTTCATGTTTTCCAACTTAATTGCTCATAATGGAGGCGATAAACGATACAAGAATTCTTTATTTAAACATGTCGATTTATAATCCAACAATTTTATCCCAAATAAATGCCTTAAATAATGTTTATTGTAAAATGAAACGGTACACGATAAAATTATTTTTTAACGATGAATATTTAGGCACTATACAACTTTTTTGACAAGTAAATAATATTGAGATTCGCCAAAAAGTAGAGGTTGCCAGATCTTATATGGTAGTATGAATTTAAACTTTCAAAACGGCTGATAATAATTTAATAGCAATGTAGGATTAGAAATTCGGCCTGAGCCGAGGCTAACTACTTACTACCTATTTTAAGAAAAGGATATTATCATTTTTAAGTAATTAAACTTTACTTTTAACATTCTTAAAGCGCAAGAGAGAATGGTTAGAATGGGGGTGTACATTTAAAAAAATATATATATCGTTAACGTATTTTTTTTTAAATACATTACATGTAAAATTTTCTTCCAACTATAAAATTTTTAGGTCAACGTGGCAATCATGCTCCAAAAAGTCCAAGAAGGCTGAAGAGATATCAGCTGATCATGGCATCATTCGGTTGTTTAACATGGTTGTGTGCGACTGGCGGCACTATACAACCTTTATAAAATCTCTTGCATCCTGACCTCAAAGTGAATATATAATTAAAATTTCTTATTGTTATTGTGTCGACGGTCATATCGTTTTGCGTTTGCTTGTGTAAAATGTTTTTTATAAGATATAAGTAATGTTTAAAATAGTCGAGACTATTGAGAAAGGAAACGAAGAACTCACTGTTGTTCCTATGCGTTGGGAACAATGTGAACATACAATCTCTGGATTACGTGCAAGAATTTGTAGATATTTATTCTTACAAGCTCTTTTAATATTGCCACTGTGTTTGTTAATTTTTTTCCACTGAGAATTCATATTATTATACTTTAATTGAATTTGTCACCCATCAAAATAAAATATTTTAATGCAAAAGTGAGGTTACGTTCACTTCAGTCTTATAAAGCAGATCTTAGAACGAATTTATTCTGTCATACACTGTTTTATCCTATAAGGCATTTATAAAGGAGAAAGTCTTATAGTATCTAAAGTTCACGTATGAAAGTGTTTTATAATCCAACGCAATTCAATGCTATAAAATATTTATTATACAACATTATTCAACTTTAATAAGACAAGCTTAAAAGTAACTATTTTGTAATGTTGTAACTACTAGTTATATAGTATATTATAGAACTCTTATACCATAGGTATACAGGTCTTATAAAATAATATTTTTGATATTGTATAAACATGCTTATGAAGTATTATATAATTTTGAAAGAAATTATCGTATAATGCGTTATAGGATATATTGTAAAAGCCACTACAAAATCATTTAATACAACAATTTTCTGCAAACAAAATTATTGCAACAAAAGTCCAAATAAAAACAAACAGTCCTTAAAACAACGCTATTCGACTCTTATACAATAATTCAGTCCTTTTAGAATTCCATTTTGCTTCTTGGGATGTTTATATATAAATGTCAATGTCAAGCCCCTGGTACCTATTAAACACCGCCATTTTCATTTTAGCTGAAAACTATTTTCCGAGAGAGATATTTAGCTTCAGATTAAAGTGAATATAATTTCGATTAATCAGTGGAAATCTACAAGAATGCAGACTTTCCTGTGCTTATTTATAAGTAAGTTTTTTTTTATGTTAGGCACGATTGTGGACGATGGACTTGAAGCGCCATAGGTTGTAGTTTTCGGGAAAGACGTTACTCGGAAGTCCATTCCAGAGCGATGCAGTCCTCCAGTACTCCAGTTTAAGTTTGGTTCAGCAGATCAAACAACTAGAGAAGCACTTAGTGCAGAACTGCTTGATCGACTAGTCAGGAAGTGTGTCAGACAACTTAAAATTGCCAGATTAATGATGCATTGTTAACATTGACTACCTGACCCAGCAGTTAAATTGGCTTAAAGTACTCGCAATTACAATACTAAATTATTTACCATTTTTTATCATTTTTATGTCTGTTTGCAGTGAACTAATTCAATCTGACACTTATTTCTGTTGCCCATATGCAAAATAATAAGTTTGGTTAATTTCTTTAAAAATCATAAATGGTTTGGATGTAACAAATACATTTAAACTATAGTAGAAGTGTCAGTCAGAAGACCTAAAATCCTGCATGCAGATAAGGGTGAGGAATTTTACAATAATTCAAGTTAGTATTAAAATTTTAGATAAATATAAAAAAAATATTTTTCTTCTTTTAGTCTTAGATAAATTATAAGGTTATCTAACGTTGTTAAAAGGTCTATAATTGCCATATACTATGAAAATATCATAGAATTATCAAAATTAAGTCAACAGAAGTAAATAAGAAGGATTAAATTTAATTATTAAGGTAAAGGCCCTATCGCTGACCTGGCTCTATTTTTCTAATTTAAAAAATAGACAAATACATTCCCAAAATAATATTTTTATTACTTGTGGAGCCGTCTCTGGATAATATTCAATATGTTCTATGTTCAAATTCATCAACTAGTAATATTTACTATATTAACATCATTTTGTAATGGCCAGCGTGACCACGATTTTTGTTACTTTTCTTACATGAATTATAGCAACTTAAATTTGAAGTCATAAACAAAGTTAGTAGTAAGTGAAGGCACAAAAATTATCAAAGGTGTATATTGAATCATGACATATGAAATCAAGACAAATTCCAAGAAAACCATAGAATTCAAAAATAATAATAAGAAATATGTAGTTTTTAGCCACAACTTCTTTATTCGCTGTTCAATTTTAATAAAGTAATTCGAATGCTCATAGAAATCCAAGAAACTTTGGTGTTTAACATTGGTTCAGCAACTGCCAAAATAATAGGGCTTTAATGCAGAGTAACTTTTAGTTAGGTGTCCCTATACCAGTACTTTTCAATATACTTCACTTATTTTATTAATAAAAAAGATTGGAAAGAGCTAAAATAAAACGTCAACCAATGTGATGTGTCAAATAATTCAGTCAATGTTTTAAGATAATGCTAAATTAATTTAATTCATTTTTCCGTAATAAAAACAACCAATTTCAAGCAGACTCTATGAAGAATACTCAAACTTTGGATGCGATTATTAATTATCCGTTGACATTTATAATTTAGTTTAATTCTTCATATTTACTCCTGTATGATTAATTTTAATGGATATATGTTCGTAGTTCTATGGTAAATAAAATTATTTTCACTAATATTAGATAAAATGTTAATTCATGTATGATAAAAAAAATTGGTTTTTAATATTTATCCAAAAATATTGCAAAACTCCTTTCCCTTATCCGTTTGCAGGTTAAAAGGTATTTTTATTGAGTCATCTATTGTTTTTCAAAGTTGGTACTTATCAACCAGTTTTGTTTTTAAAGAAACTGACCAAGTATATTTTTAATACAAATGTTTTATAACTTCTTCTCTTCCGGAATCTTCAACGTAGGAGCTCTTTGGTCCTTGTTTCAGAGTGTAAATTGCTCCTATGTAAGTCACTTTATCGAAGCTAAAAAACCTAAAAAGCTTTAAAATACTTGACCTTTCGAGGTACAAATCTGACCCTGTCGTCGAAATTTTATTTAGAATCTGGTGAAGAAAAAGAATTTGTCTCATAAAAATAATCTTCAGAATTATCCATATTCTTTAATAACTCTTTATGGCTGTTGTTATCTGGTTGTTGGCTTCTTGTTTAGATGGCCTACTTGTAGGAAATCTATTACACTCTATTAATAAGTTTTGATCCAAAAATTCTTGTCAGTTTTAACCGGTGCGGTAGACGAATGATAATATTACTTAGAATAAAACTCTTTGTCAATTGGTGGAATACCAATAATTATTAAAATAGTTTGGATTCTCTTACCTATCATCCCGTAATAAAGTCAACACAAAATTAAAATCTACGTAAAATTTTGTTTTTGACTTCTAGTAGTTACAGCCCGAGTGGTACCAAATTTAAGATCTTAAACACCGTGCTACGTAATTTTAATGGTATTAGAAAACAAAGTTCCACTTAATCCCGTAAGACCTAATATCATAATAGCAATATATTGAAATAAGAATAGTAGTACTTCACACATTTTACTGAAAAGAATTAAAGCAAAATATATTTTTAAGCAAGCGATATTCATTTAGGTTTTTTCCGAAGTATTGCGTACCACAAATGCCCCTAGTTCAAATATCATACAAGGACAATACACAGACAATGTTTGTTATTAAATTATCAACATTATATAGCATGGTTATGAACATTCTTTTCTTTGAATAGGCTAAATAACTAAAAATCAAGGGTATTAAAGTAAGGTGAACGCGGAGGCCATTTATCAAGTCTAGCATTTAGGGAATTCGATATGAAAAAATGTTGATGATTTGATCTGTAGTTTGGCTGACGTCGTAATTTCTGCGAAATTATAACGTTTGTTAAATCTTTCAAATGAAACATTTTTACTACTTGAGCAAGAAGAAGAGCAAAGTCACAGATCTATTGTTAAATAGTAATCTCATTATTTCTCCAAATTTACAGGAGGTTTAAATTCAGTCCTTCTCTCTAAATATTTTTCTTTCTGAATTCAGACACTTTTCTCTCAACTCTAAGCTAAAAACCTGAATTAAAAGAATGAAGTCTAAGTTCAATTTCTAAGGTTTGACTACTATTTTTTGTACCATTTTCCGATTTTTTATTTCGAAGTTAGACTGGATTTGAGCCTAAATTCAGGCTTTTCTCTCTGCACTCTGGCATTTTTTCTTACACTCAAGCTTCATATTCATAGCCCAAACATAGTTTTTTTTCTCTGCATTCAGGCCTCATCATCTGAATTGAGAGCTGAAAATATGTGACTAGACTGCAAAGTCTGAATTATGAGAGTAAATTATTTCATCTCTGAAGTCTACTTTTTCTCTGAATTTTGATTTTAACTTTAAACTCAAACTATATGGCCTGAGTTCACAAAAAATCTGAATTCAGACATTCTTCTCTGAATGCAGACTTTTTGTCCAATCTCGGGCTTTAACGCTTGAATTTTGATTTTTCTCTGAATTCACACTTTACCATCTCAGTTTAAGGCATAAAACCTAAATTCAGGAATTTAAAATATGAATCGAGTGACTAAACACTAGATTCCACCACTTTTCCCTGAATTTCAATTTTTAAACTCCTACTCGTGCTAGAGAGTCTGAATTCAGAAATTCCTCTCTAAATTTGTTTTTGTTTATCTGCATCTTATTGATGAGATTAACGTATGAATTGAACGCTTGAAGTGGATTTCATTATTTTGCGAACTTCGGACTCAACCTATGGATTCTAAGTTCACAGAATAGTATATTTCATTACCAGTCCGGAAACTAGGCTTTTCCGGTGCGCGCACTACAGTTTCTGGGGTGAGGCGTAGCAGAACACCGGAAGTCGTGCACGCACAGGATAAGCTGTTTCTGGACGTGTAATGAACGATATTTTTCATAACACCTCTCTGAAATCAAAACATAAACATAAAATTATTATAATTTTACGTATCCAAATCACGTCATAATACATTTTGTATTAAAATGTAAGCAAACGTCAAACTTGCAAGACACAGGTATTTATCTAATATTCATCAAGCGTTGGAAATGTATTTGTATGCTTTGCTGTAATTGAATAGGCAGCTAATTTTGAAGTATTTGTGACAAGTAAGGTTAGAATAAATAAAATAAATTTACTTAAAATTAGACTATTGAAGCTAAAATGTACTAGATTAATCTTGTAGACTGCATCGCTGTATAATTTTAACCCAATTTATTATACTTTATGCTTATTCTGTGACTAAATAATCGCAAGTTTAGCACTTAAAATTGGGGAGCAGGAAAATTTTTCCCGTGTTTTCAGAGAGGTATTATGAAAAATATCTGAATACAAACTCTGCTCTCTAAATTCAGATATTTTTCTCTAAACTCAGACTTTACTATTTGAATTGAGAGCTTAAAGTCTAAATTCAGGCTTTTCTCTCCGAATTCAGGCCTTCTCTCTGAATGTACAAATTTTTCAACAAGCTCATGCTTTAAAATCTTTTAAGTAAATGTAGGAGCTGAACGTCTTACTGTCTGAATATAAAATTGGAATTTAGATTATAAAGTTTGAATTAACAAGAAAAAATTTGAATTCAGACTTTTTCCCTGAATTCCTTCATACTTTAAAGTCTGAATTAATAGATTACAGTTTACTTTAGAGACTGAATCTAGTCTCTAGAGTTGATGTGCAGATTTTTTTGTCTGAATTTGAAGAAAAAGTCAAGATTCGGAGACTAAAGTCTAATATAAAAATTTAAATTCTACTTACGAGTTGAAATATAAATAAAGTGCGATGAACTCTCTATACCTGCACTAAAACTATACTGCAAAATCAATATTAAGCATAAGGAAATTGCTATACTTGCAAAAACGAGCAAAAGAGGTTCGAATAAATAAATTCGTACGTATATTTCTAAATTAAGAAAATAGAATTTCTTAATAACAAAAGGAATTAAAATGGCTAATAGTAAATCTATAAATTTAATATAAACATTGAAAAAAGGATTTAACTTTTAAATAAATATTCGGAATATCTTAGTGGCAAAAAATCGTATTTTGCAAAGTATACAAAAATATTATAGTTTTTGATAATATGACAATTTTCGGCTGTTATAAAAGTTATCAATCAATCAATTTTAAACAACCCGTTGGTCTTTAAGGTTATCCTGGATTTTTTTTTGGTAAAATGGTAAAAGAACCTTGTAAGCGGGTTTTGATTGTACATTTTGGCAATTAACATTGGTTCGTATGTTACTTTATTTAATATCATTGTTTTACCCGTAACCCAAATTGAAATAATATCACGTCCTAAGTTTTTTAACTCTGGACAATGTGGATATTGATCCCGAAGAAAAAAAAGCATCTATTTTAGCCGAAATGCAGCATACTATCAGGTCCTTTAGTGGTAGAAATTTCAATTAATTTGATTGAATAATTTTTAAATTAATTCGTTATGTGATTGTTGCAAATTTAATTTAATTTTGAAAGATGATAATAAAGTAACCGATTGATTCAGAATAACAAAGCAAAAAACATTGATTTCATTCATATCTCTCAGTAGTTTTCGGATAATATATCGCGCAAGATCCAGTGGTTGCAGAGTGAACATTTAAATTCAAAATACTGAAAATCAGAAGACTATTAGGGGAGAGCGGGGCTGTATGGCGCGGGTAAGTTAGCGCACAGTCATTTTGGGTCACTTCCCGTCAATTTGGCAACGCTTCACTCCTGTAAATCCTTTATCGGCAGCAGACGACACACACAAAGTTCACAAGCGTCTAGCGCTCCGATTAAGTTTTCGATGCGAAAGTCGTGGACATGCGTAATGGCGAAACAAGAATAGGTATTGTTATGGCTTTGCATGGCCCTCCGCTCGCTTCGCCTGCTACGGGGGCGTAACCAACAAAAACTAACCCAAGGCTTGCCCAAAATTAAAAAAAAAATTGAGTCAGTCTGCTAGTACTCGAGACACTGATGTGTAAACATATCTATGTCCTATATCTACATCATGGACATGAACATCTAATACCGCCCTAGGGGCTAACTTTTTAGAAGCGCCACTTGATCGCCGCCGACCTGGAATAGCTTGCTCCTCAATGCGTCTAGGTTATGATGTCACATCGGTTTACACATTTACGTCACCACATTTCCGTCCCATTTGCCGAGATTTACTCTCATATAGCCGCGTAAAGGTGCTTACAGACCTGACGCGACGCGCGTGCGACGCGCACGCGACGGCCCAAAATTCCTAGGTGTGGAAGGGGCGCGCGCGCGGCGCTAGCGCCGTCTGTACGAGGCGCGTCACTACCCGTCTGCTGTCGGTTTTTCGACGGCAGATCAAAGAAAGAGCGAGGCGCAGGGTGGACGGGTACTAGCAGGCGCGTAGCAATCGCGCGAGAAATCAGTGAAGAAGTGCACCTAGAACTTATACGTGGCGCGCGCGACTCTCTACATGGCTCACAGCAGACGCGGGAGAAAACCGTGCTCGTCGCGTACGCGTAGCAGGCGCGCGGCCGGCGCGTCGCGTGCCTGTCGCGCGAGCGGCTCGTCAAGTCTGTACGCACCTTAAGATGTTTACACATCAAACAATTAATAAAAAGCAAACATAACCTTAAAAGAAGTAGACAAAACATGCGTTACGATCGGCGGGAATCGAACCCGCGGCATACAAATGACAAGCACCACCGAGGCGTTGGAAGTATTTCGCTAGACCGTAAAGACATGGAATATTCAGATATATTCGACCATTACGCATGTCCACGGCTTTTGCATCAAAAAGGTAGTGGGAGCGCTAAACGCTTTTACAAAGTTCGGCTGTGATTATAGTACTCGATGAGAAGTGAGACTAGTCAAAGCAGATTTTGATACCCAGAGTTAAAAAAAACGTGTTTAGTTTTCAGTTAATTTCGTCAAAGTAAGCGAAAGTAACTCTATTTTTATTACTTTTCTCGAGACATAGGATAGTGCTAAATGATTTTTAGTGCCTATGGACTTATTTTTCCGCTAAGTTTTTTTTTTTGTAAGAATTTTCGAAATGTTAAAATACAGTGCTAGGCAGGTTGGCGTAAAAAGGGGCTGATTCGACGCCAACCTGCCCTGTTAGCAAGAAAATAGTTATTTTTGTTACAAGTACCTTAAATGGAGTTTTTCAGGACGAATCGTTGCTGTTTCCGGACGAGGCATTAGCCGAGTCCGGAATAGCAGATGAGTCCTGAAAAACTTCATTTAGGTACGTGTGACCAAAAACATTTAACCTAAAGAGACCCGACAACTCATTCATAAAAATCCGAAATCTTGCAAAAATATCAACAAAACGATTGTCCCGCCTCCTTATATTTTTATGTATCGTGTACAAACTTTTGTCAAACTTCGTCCCCACTACTAAATGTAGTATTGCCCGCCCCCGCCTGAACGAAAGCAAGGACAGTTCATAGACGTAGACCTTGAAAATGTGAGTCCATCATAATAATAATTTCAATAAAGTAAATACGTTTAATTTGAAATGATGGTATTTATTCGAGTGCATTACTTAAAATATATTTATGTTTTATTTCTAGTGTGTGGGTTAGATTGAGTTAGTTTGGGTTAAATATGGGTTCTGAAGGTTAGTTAACACAAATTAGTTATTTTGCTGTGTCACGAAATTTTTCCGTGTCCTTGCAAAACCACTGCGATGAAACCAAAGAAGTATTCACTTCAAAAAAGATTTAATAGAGGTTGGTAAATGACTGCAAACATATAAGATTATCCATTAATATCACATACATAGGTAAGTATTATAAAATATTAATTAATCACATCACAAAATGGTGCCCACTGTACTACTGTGTTTCATTTACTTTTACTTACTTGTGGAAACTCAGGTTCGGATGGTAATAGCTGGAGATTTTGCATACCTCACACCGCAAGACCATCGTTACTTTGATATAAAGTTTATAAAAAATATTTATATTCAAGTCGCGATCAAAAGTTGGACGGCCATCTTGTCACTTTTGACGTCTGTATCCCATTCAAAACGGTGTAGAAATTTTTGCTAGCGAGCTTTGACATTGCACAATTTTGTTAATATCATAGCAACCAGTCATCAAAAATAGTGTCGAAAAGAGCTTCTTTTCGACACAACTTTGCGACTTTTCACACGAATGAGACAGTTTGGTGACACGAGCCGTAAGCGAGTGTGATAAAGTCTCATGAGTGTAAAATAGTTATTTATTCAACAAGTGTGTAAAGTGACTCTTTTTTTATGAATGGGAATATTGTCGCATGAGCCGTAGGCGAATGCGCCAATCCCATGAATAAAAAAAGGGTACTTTACACATGAGTAGCATACAAAATTTTTTCTACTGTGGAAAAATATATGAAAAAACAAAAATAATATTAAAATACTTTACGCACTAGTGCGTAAAATAAACCATTTTACGCACTAGTGCGTAAAAAACTAAACGTCAAAAAATATGTCAGATTTACTTTACGCACTAGTGCGTAAAATATCTTACTTTACGCACTAGTGCGTAAAATAACTTACTTTACGCACTGCACATTCAAAAGGCCTATTTTACGAATCTTAGAGAGTGCGTAAAGTGAGTATTTTACGCACGGTAGTAGAAAAAGTCTTTTCAGCACGTGTAGCACACTATACTTTTTCTACGACTGCTACATACAGGGTGCCCCACTGGGAGTGTGGTAGAAAATTACATGTTATATGGGAAACATTTTTATTATTGATTTATCAGAAAATTTTATTCCTGATGAAAGAAGCTACGTGAGTAAGAGATTCTCGCCAAACTATAACTAGGGGCACAGTCCTAAAATGGGGCCACCGGAGTGGGGTCCCTATTTTCCAAATATTTTGAAAAATAGGCTCCGAGGGCGAAGCCCTAAAATGGGGCCCCAGGGGGCGAAACCCTAGAATGGGGTCTATGGTTCGGAAGTCCCATTTTTACAGATTTAGCAATGGAGCCCCCGGGGGCGAAGCCCTAAAATGGGGCCCCAAGTCTTAAAAGGGGTCTCTGGTATAAGAGTTCCATTTTCTACAGTTTTGCAAACAGGGGTTCCCGGGGGGTGAAGCCCTATAATTGGGCCCCCTTTTTTAGAGATCTGGTAATGAGACCTATGAGGGCGAAGCTCTAAAACGGAGACGAAACCCTTTAATCTAAATACCCGAATAAGCGTGTGAAATCTCCAGTTTTCAAGAGCAGTTGTTAGTGAATTTTTGTCTATTTTCAGGGCAGTCGTAGAAAAAAGTATATTCAACTTACATTTGCAATGAATGGTCATTGCATAATATACTATTCAGCAGCTAATAATGCAATAAAATTTCCAAAATAGTTATTTGTGTATTTAGAGCGCAAAGTAACGGATTGTCGCTTGAGAAAGAATGTTACTGCGCGACGCGTAGCGGAGCGCAGGAATCTTTCGAAAACGGCAATCTTACTTTGCGCTCAAAAAACACACAGAACTTTTTCTACAGCCGCATTTTTTAAAATTAAATCCACATTTTTCTCTATACTTATTCTGAAATTTGCAAATGTACTGTCAGTTTTGACATATTATATTCGGGTTTCGGGCATATTAAGAATAGAAATGCCAGCAACAAACTGCAACAAATGCACGTCTGTCATTTATTTATTTTCGGTTTCCATGACCATTCATAACACACTCGACGGAAAAAGTGAGATTTTTCTTTTCCATGTTCGCGCTAGAGCGCAAAATAAGGATCCACGGCATTCGTCGATTTTGCGGTTTCATTTCAATTTAGTAATTAGTTATTTTGCGCGCGGCTGTAGAAAAACTTATTTCCTGGATAATTTCAAATTTGAACACGAAATTTATGAGATACCAAAAATACGCAATTTTATCCCGATTTAAAAGTTTTTGTGACACATAGGAATTTTCTGCTCTCAATGGTTAAACGAAAAATTAAATCATATCACTGCTAGCCTAAAAATAAATTGCTTATCATTATTTTTGAGACAAATAAAAAGGAACAATACATACAATACAAATTTTATTTAAAAACATACAAATATGACATATATCTGGTTAATGACACATTGAAAAAGTAGCTTAATAACTATTTTCTTCTATTAAGTACCTATTAAAAATATATTTTCATTTCATTATAAATGCTACTATCACTGAAAAAAATCTCCTAAATAAACTGATATATCTAGAAAAAAAGATTAAATCTAGAGCATTGGCAATTGTAATTGGTTTATTTAGATCTGCTAAACCAGTAAATTGTTAGGGTATTTCTATAAAGCTATTGTATTAATAACTACCCGTATTAGGTAGGTATATAATATAATTAAAGTAGATAATAGTATATTATATACCTAGGTTGAGAAGTAAGCCATTATTTACCGAGCACTTTTATATCCTGAGGCGCGGAGCGCCGAAGGATATAATGTGCGAGGTTAATAATGGCCTTCTCAACCGAGGTATATATAGAATTTTTTTTACTACTAACACTGATATATTACCATATTTGATTCGATTTGATTTTTATATTAGTCATTTTCTACTTATTTTTCAAATAGTTCGAAATATCAAGTAGCCTGGAAGTTCAGTTGTCTAACTGACAGGTATCGTAACAAGAAGCGTTTTTTCGCGAGCTAACTACAATTAACCACGGCATACTACAGGATACTACTTTATTTTCACGAGGATTAATTTAATTGTGGTAAGTGAGGGGAAGTTTCGTGAGGTCACTATTAAATTTGTAAATTATACGTTCATGAAATTCTTCTATAGAAGCCTCATACGCATCGGAATTCCTACACAAATGTGCCCCAAATGGGATTTGGGCAGCATAAAGTATCCTGAACATATTCATCGAAAAAATACCATTAGTTTGCTTATCTCCAGAGGCCACCATTCTGTCATTAAAAATATGAGTAAACGTTCTGCACTGATCAAACTGATCATTTTCAAATAAATATGCAAAATTTCTATATTCTTTTCTAGCAATGCAAGATCTAACTACGGTATTTTGGCGAAGACAGAAGCAGACAGTACAATTTGTGGTGGGGTGCCCGCTTGGCACTTACTCCAGTATTACTTGTAGTTAACCGTGGTTACTCGCCAAAAAACGCTAATAATCTCCTGACAGCTCCATACATACAAAGTACCTTCCCTCCATCTAAATTTTGACAAAATCGCATTATTAATAAGAATATTATGGGAATCATGAAAAGTGAGTCATACTGTATATAATTTTTTTACTAATAGCACTGATACAATCCTTATCATTATTTGAATTGATTAGATTTTGAAATTAACCATTTCCTACTCATTTTTCATATAATCCGAAATGACAACTAGTTGTCAAACTAACAAGTTTGACATTTTGATATTTTCCGTTTCCGTTTCATTATTGACCTAGGTTTTTTTTAATATTATTATTTACCTAGGGTGAGAAATGTTACTTCTCATTTGAGGAATGGAGTAAATAATGGTGATTTATCATGTTAGTAGTAAAAAAACATATTTACAGCAGTGCCTTCACTGGTTTTGAAACGTTACCAAGTTAGTACACTTATCGAATGGGGAAGAGCCGTCGGTCGTTGACCTGCAATGCTCTCAATCTATTGGTGCAGTTTCTTTACTACGTGCATACTATAAATATTTTGGGGGTAAAACAAGGCGGAACCAAGGGAAGCGGCATTGCCAGATTGACATGTAAGAACTTCAGAACCGGTTTTTGATGAATCAAAAATGAGGAAAATAAGTATTTAGTGTTATAACTTAATATGGAAAAAGTATGTACAGTAACTCGTAAACTTAAAATTTGGCAACGCTACATCTATCGACCATAGAATGTGCCTCAATGTTGGGGGAAAACAAAGAACCATTTGTCCCGTCTCTTCAGGTTAAATGTCTTTGCGTGTGACAAACACTATTTTTTGTCATACGCTCCCAAAATTTAATTTTTATTTATACGCTTTTTGCAATTCTTCAGAACGCCTAAATTTGCAAATTTACCATAATTTTTGAAATCATAATGTACGACAAAGTTAGCTTAGAATTTGATATCGTAGCAACTATTTGACAATTTTGTCATGTCATTCGAAATTTTTGACATTTAGACATATTC
>MU182831.1:133327-146440 GCA_016904865.1 Pissodes strobi
TCATGCTAAGAAGATTAGCATCCAAAAAATTACATGTATTAAATCCATCCCTCTTTATTAACTTTACGAAGACAGGAGGTACTAGTGCGGCAACACCGCAAAAGTAATGAGCATACCCAACTGCACATTCACGATGGCTTACGATACCTAAGAATAAATCGCGTTAAATCACGACAGCCTTTAATTTTACTAGAAAAACAGCTTGAAAATGAAGACTTCAATCTTGATTCCAAATGGTTGGAGAACTGTGTAGAAGAGTCACCTTATCAATATTCAAAATTTTCCGACCCAATTTTAACCTGCTTTTGAACTGCACCTGGAAGAGTCTAAACAAAAAGGACATGGACAGATAGCCTAGACAAATCGAGGAGACTACGCATACCCCAATGCGAATTCAGAGCAGCAAACTAAACTGTACAACATATTATGGCAGCGCGTAGTCTTGGAGCATATCCTGGAAACCCATAGGAATTCTGTTAAATTACTCCATCTGCTCCTAAATTATTCGCTGAATTTAATTTCAAGTGTCGGACCTAATACTCATTCAATGCTTTTTCACAAATGAGTGTTTTGACTCAGTTTTTAATGCTTTAGATCCGTTTTATCCCAAGAAGCAAATTAAATTCTATAGGTTTGTATAAATAACTATAAGACATTCTACAAAACCATTAAATTATTCTTATTCAGCCAAAAAGGGCTCATTTATACAACAGTATAACAGTTCTATTAAAAGTTTACTCTTATACGACTGTTTTATACACATTTATACAGCCACTATAAAATGGTTTTATAGTGTGTCACGTAGTCACATCTGTAAAATGGGATTAAAGCGGCACTACAAAAGTCTTACAAAATGGTTGTATAATGCATTATATTTTCTATAATGCTGTTATTGCGAGCACAATGAAAACATTTTATCATTTAGCAGTTTAAAAAAGCATTTTATTTTTTAGTGAAGAATATTAGAAACAAATTAGATCTTAAGCGTGTTGTGAATAATATAAATCTAGGATGTGCATGCACTATTGTAAAAATGGAGACTAACCTGAAAATGACAGGGCAGTTGTTTTATAGATATGTTGTAAAATCATTTGGAAGGCTTGGATAGCACAAATTTTGATGCGCCGAAAATTTTATTGATACATTGTGTAGGTATGTGGTTGGCAAAAAATGAAGCGCTTTAATTTTGGTTAAGTTTCATGTAAACATTAATATTTTTGTTATTTTTTATTTTTTTTTAATTCGCTTTTTTTAAATGATTTTAATAGTTTATTACTGCATATGACAATAATTTCACAATATAATTCTCTAAATATTAATAAAGTCAAGTTAGTTTCATGTTTTCCATTAAATTGCTCATAATGGAGGCGATGAACGATACAAGAATTCCTTATTTAAACATGGCGATTTATAATACAACAATTTTATCCCAAATAAATGCATTAAATAATGTTTAATTGTAAAATGAAACGGTATACGATAAAATTATTTTTTTTACTACTAACATGATAAATCACCATTATTTACTCCATTCCTCAAATGAGAAGTAACATTTCTCACCCTAGGTAAATAATAATATTAAAAAAAACCTAGGTCAATAATGAAACGGAAACGGAAAATGTGAAAATGTCAAACTTGTTAGTTTGACAACTAGTTGTCATTTCGGATTATTTGAAAAATGAGTAGGAAATGATTAATTTCAAAATCTAATCAATTGAAATAATGATAAGGATTGTATCAGTGCTATTAGTAAAAAAATTATATACAGTATGACTCACTTTTCATGATTCCCCATAATATTCTTATTAATAATGCGATTTTGTCAAAATTTAGATGGAAAGAAGGTACTTTGTATGTATGGAGCTGTCAGGAGATTATTTTACGATATCTGTCAGTTAGACAACTGAACTTCCAGGCTACCTGATATTTCGAACTATTTGAAAAATAAGAAGAAAATGACTAATATAAAAATCAAATCGAATTAAATATGGTAATATATCAGTGTTAGTAGTAAAAAAAATTCTATATATACCTCGGTTGAGAAGGCCATTATTAACCTCGCACATTATATCCTTCGGCGCTACGCGCCTCAGGATATAAAAGTGCTCGGTGAATAATGGCTTACTTCTCAACCTAGGTATATAATATACTATTTTAACGATGAATATTTAGGCACTATACAACTTTTTTGACAAGTAAATAATATTGAGATTCGCCAAAAAGTAGAGGTTGCCAGATCTTATATGGTAGTATGAATTTAAACTTTCAAAACGGCTGATAATAATTTAGTAGCAATGTAGGATTAGACATTCGGCCTGAACCGAGGCTCACTACTTACTACCTATTTTAAGAAAAGGATTTTATAATTTTTAAATAATTAAACTTTACTTTTAATATTCTTAAAACGCAAGAGAGAACGGTTAGAATGGGGGTTTACATTTAAAAAAAAATATATCGTTAACGTATTTTTTTTCTTAAATACATTACATGTAAAATTGTCTTCCAACTATAAAATTTTTAGGTCAACGTGGCAACCATGCTCCAAAAAGTCCAAGAAGGCTAAAGAGATATCAGCTGATCATAGTATCATTCGGTTATTTAACGTGGTTGTGTGCGACTGGCGGCACTATACAACCTTTATAAAATCTCTAGCATCCTAACCTCAAAGTGAATATATAATCAAAATGTCTTATTGTTATTGTGTCGGCGGTCATTTCATTTTGCGTTTGCTTGTGTAAAATTGATTTTTATAAGATATAAGTAATGTTTAAAATAGTCGAGACTATTGAGAAAGGAAACGAAGAACTCACTGTTGTTCCTATGCGTTGGGAACAATGTGAACATACAATCTCTGGATTACGTGCAAGAATTTGTAGATATTTTTTCTTGCAAGCTCTTTTAATATTGCCACTGTGTTTGTTATTTTTTTTCCACTGAGAATTCATATTATTATACTTTAATTGAATTTGTCACCCATCAAAATAAAATATTTTAATGCAAAAGTGAGGTTACGTTCACTTCAGTCTTATAACGCAGATCTTATTCTGTCATACACTGTTTATCCTATAAGGCATTTATAAAAGAGAAAGTCTTATAGTATCTAAAGTTCACGTATAAAAGTGTTTTATAATCCAACGCAATTCAATGCTATAAAATATTTATTATACAACATTATTCAACTTTAATAAGACAAGCTTAAAAGTAACTATTTTGTAATGTTGTAACTACTAGTTATATAGTATATTATAGAACTCTTATACCATAGTTATACAGGTCTTATAAAATAATATTTTTGATATTGTATAAACATGCTTATGAAGCATTATATCATTTTGAAAGAAATTATCGTATAATGCGTTATAGGATATATTGTAAAAGCCACTATAAAATCATTTAATACAACAATTTTCTGTAAACAAAATTATTGCAACAAAAGTCCTAATAAAAACAAACAGTCCTTAAAACAACGCTATTCGACTGGTATACAATAATTCAGTCCTTTCAGAATTCCATTTTGCTACTTGGGATGTTTATATACAAATGTCAATGTCAAGCTCCTGGTACCTATTAAACATCGCCCTTTTCATTTTAGCTGATAACTATTTTCCGGGAGAAATATTTAGCTTCAGATTAAAGTGAATATAATTTCGATTAATCAGTGGAAATCTACAAGAATGCCTGGTGCAGACTTTCCTGTGCTTATTTATAAGTAAGGTTTTCCTTATGTTAGACACGATGGTGGATGATGGACTTGAAGCGCCATAGATTTTCGGGAAAGACGTTACTCGGAAGTCCATTCCAGAGCGAGGCAGTCCTCCAGTACTTCAGTTTAAGTTTGGTTCAGCAGATCAAACAACTAGAGAAGCATTTAGTGCAGAACTGCTTGATCGACTAGTCAGGAAGTGTGTTAGACAACTTAAAATTGCCAGATTAATGCTGCATTGTTAACATTGACTACCTGACCCAGCAGTTAAATTGGCTCAAAGTACTCGCAATTACAATACTAAATTATTTACCATTTTTTATCATTTTTATGTATGTTTGCAGTGAACTAACTCAATCTGACATTTTTTCTGTTGTCCATATGCAAAATAATAAGCTTGGTCAATTTCTTTAAAAACCAAAAATTATTTGGATGTAACAAATATATTTAAACTCTAGTAGAAGTGTCAGTAAGAAGACCTAAAATCCTGCATGCAGATGAGGGTGAGGAATTTTACAATAATTCAAGTTTGTATTAAAATTTTAGATAAATATAATAAAACTATTTTTCTTCTTTTAACCTTGGATAAATTATAAGGTTATCTAACGTTGTTAAAAGGTAGATAATCGCCATATAACTATGAAAATATCATAACAGTATCAACATTCAGAACTAAATAAGAAGGATAACATTTAATTATTAAGGTAAAGGCCCTATCGTTGACCTGGCTCTATTTTTCTAATTTAAAAAATAGGCAAATGCATTCCCAAACTAATATTTTTATTACTTGTGGAGCCGTCTCTGGATAATATTCAATATGTTCTATGTTCAAATTCATCAACTAGTAATATTTACTATATTAACATCATTTTATAATGGCCGATGCTACGGTGACCACGATTTTTGTTACTTTTCTTACATGAATTATAGCAACTTAAATTTGAAGTCGTAATCAAAGTTAGTAGTAAGTGAAGGCACAAAAATATTTCAATGGTGTACATAGAATCATGACATATGAAATCAAAACAAATTTCAAGAAAACCATAGAATCCAAAAGTAATAATAAGAAATATGTAGTTTTTAGCCACAACTTCTTTATTCGCTGTTCATTTATAATAAGGTAATTCGAATGCTCATAGAAATCCAAGAAACTTTGGTGTTTAACATTGGTTCAGCTACTGGCAAAGTAACAGAGCTTTAATGCAGAGTTAGGTGACCTTATATATTACTTTTCAATATACTCGACTTATTTTAATAATAAAAAAGATTGGAAAGAGCTAAAATAAAACGTCAGCAAATGCGTCAAATAATTCAATCAATGTTTTAAAATAATGCTAAATTAACTTAATTTATTATCCCGTAATAAAAAATAATCAATTTCAAGCAGAATGTATGAAGAATACCAACCTCAAACTTCGGATGCGATTATTAATTATACGTTGACATTTATAATTTAGTTTAATTCTTCTTATTTACTCCTGTAGGATTAATTTTAATAGATATATGTTCGTAGTTCTAGGGTAAATATAATTATTTTCTCTAATATTAGATAAAATGATAAATCATATAACATAAAAAAATTGGTTTTTAATATTTATCCAAAAATATTGCAAAACTCCTCGCCCTTATCCGCTTGCTGGTTAAAAGGTATTTTTATTGGGTCATCTATTGCTTTTAAAGTTGGTACTTCTAAACCAGTTTTGTTTTTAAAGAAACTGACCAAGTATATTTATAATACAAATGTTTTAACTTCTTCTCTACCAGAGTCTTCAATGTAGGAGCTCTTCGGTCCTGGTTTTAGAATGTAAATTGTACCTATAGCAAGTCACCTTAGCGAAGTTACAAAACCTAATAAGCTTTAAAATACTTGACCTTTCGAGGAACAAATCTACCCCCGTCGTCGAAATTTCATTTAGAGTCTGGTGAAGAAAAAAAAATTGTCTCATAAAAATAATCTTCAGAATTATCCATATTCTTTAATAACTCTTTATGGTTGTTATTATCTGGTTGTTGGCTTCTTGTTTAGATGGCCTACTTGTAGGTAATTTATTACACTCTATTAATAAGTTTTGATACAAAAAATTCTTGTCAGTTTTAACCGGTGCGGTGGACGAATGATAATATTACTTAGAATGAAACTCTTTGTCAATTGGTGGAATACCAATAATTATTAAAATAGTTTGGATTCTCTTGCCTATCATGACGTAATAAAGTCAACACAAAATGAAAATATGCGTAAAATTGTGTTTCTGACTTCTAGTAGTTACAGCCCGAGTGGTACCAAATTTAAGATCTTAGACACCGTGCTACGTCATTTTAATGGTATTAGAAAACAAAGTTCCACTCAATCTCGTAAGACCTAATATCAGAATGGCAATATATTGAAATAAGAATAGTAGTACCTCACACATTTTACTGAAAAGAATTAAAGCCACATCTTGAAAGCAAAATATATTTTTAAGCAAGCGATATTCATTTAGGTTTTTTCCGAAGTATGGTGTACCACAAATGCCACTAGTTCAAATATCATACAAGGACAATACACAGACAATTTTTGTTATTAAGTTATCAACATTATATAGCATGGTTATGAACATTCTTTTCTTTGAATAGGTTAAATAACTAAAAACCAAGGGTATTAAGGTAAGGTTAACGCGGAGGCCATTTAAGAACGCCACGATATCAAGTCTAGCATTTAGGAAATTCGATATGAAAAAATGTTGATGATTTGATCTGTAGTTTGGCTGACGTTGTCGTAATTTCTGCGAAATTATAACGTTTGTTAAATCTTTCAAATGAAACATTTTTACTACTTGAGCAAGAAGACGAGCCTAGTCACAAATCTATTGTTAAATAGTAATCTCATTATTTCTCCAAATGTCCAGTCTTTCTCTCTAAATTATTATTTGTTTCTGAATTCAGACATTTTTCTCTCAACTCAAAGCTGCAAATCTGAATTAAAAGAATGAAGTCTAAGTCCAATTTCTAAGGTTTGACTACTAATTTTTGCATCATTTTCCGATTTTTTATTTCGAACTTAGACTGGATTTGAGCCTAAATTCAGGCTCTTTTCCCTGCATTCTGGCATTTTTTTTTGCACTCAGACTTCATATTCATAGCCCCAATTTTAATTTTTTTCTCTGCATTCAGGCCTCATCATCTGAATTGAGAGCTGAAAGTATGCGACTAGACTGCAAAGTATGAATTACTCAAACCATATGGCCTGCGTTCACAAAAAATCTGAATTCGGACTTTTCTCTTTGAATTCAAACATTCTTCTCTGAATGCAGACTTTTTGTCCAAACTCGGAATTTAAAATCTGAATCGAGTGACTAAACACTGGATTCCGCCACTTTTCCCTGAATTTAAATTTTTAACTTCCTACTCGTGCTAGAGAGTCCGAATTCAGAAATTCCTCTCTAAATTTGTTTTTGTTTATCTGCATCTTATTGATGAGATTAACGTATGAATTGAACCCTTGAAGTAGATTTGATTATTCGGACTCAACCTATGGATTCTAGGTTCACAAAAAATATCTGAGTTCAAACTCTGCTCTCTAAATTCAGATATTTTTCTCTAAACTCAGACTTTACTATTTGAATTGAGAGCTTAAAATTTAAGGGTTTTCTCTTTGAATTCAAGCTCATGCTTTAAAATCTTTTAACGTGAATGCAGGAGCTGAACGTCTTAGTGTCTGAATATAAAATTGGAATTTAGATTATAAAGTTTGAATTCACAAAAAGAATGTTGAATTCAGACTTTTTTCCTGAATTCCTTCATGCTTTAGAGTCTGAATTGATAAATTACAGTTTACTTTAGAGACTGAATCTAGTCTCTAAAGCTGATATGCAGATATTGTCTCTGAATTTGAAGAAAAAGTCAAGATTCAGAGACTAAAGTCAAATATTAAAAATTAAATTCTACTTCCGAGTTGAAATATAAATAAAGTGCGATGAACTCTCTATACTAAACTAAACTAAACTGCAAAATCAATATTAAGCATGAGAAAATTGCTATACTTGCAAAAAAGAGCAAAACAGGTTCGAATAAACAAATTCGTACGTATATTTCTAAATTAACAAAATAGAATTTCTTAAGAACAAAAGGAATTAAAATGGCTAATAGTAAATCAATAAATTTAATATAAACATTGAAAAAAGGATTTATCTTTTAAACAAATATTCGGAATATCTTAGAGGCAAAAAATCGTATTGTGCAAAGTATACAAAAATAGTATAGTTTTTGACATGACAATTTTCGACTGTTATAAAAGTGATCAATCAATTAATTTTAAACAACCCGTTGGTCTTTAAGGCTATCCTGCGTTTTTTTTTGCAAAATGGTAAAAGAACCTTGTAAGCGGGTTTTCATTCTACATTTTGGCAAGTAACATTGGTTCGTATGTTACTTTATTTAATATCATTGTTCTACACGTAACCCAAACTGAAATAATATCACGTCCTAAGTTTTTTAACTCTCGACAATGTGGATATTGATCTCGAAGAAAATAAAAACATCAATTTTAGCCAAAATGCAGCATATTATCAGGTGGTTAGTGGTAGAAATTTCAATTAATTTGATTGAATTATTTTTAAATTAATTCATTATGTGATTGTTGCAAATTAAATTTAATTTTGATGATTCAGAATAATAAAGTATAAAACATTGATTGTTTATTCATATCTCTCAGTAATTTTCGCGGTAATATATCGCGCAAGATCCAGGGGTTGTGGAGTGAACATTTAAATTCAAAATACTGAAAGTCAGAAGACTATTAGGGGACAGCGGGGCCGGTTAGCGCGGATAAGTTGGCTCACGGTCACTTTAGGCCACTTCCCGCCAATCTCGCAACGCCGCTTCTCTCGTGTAAATCCTTTATCGGTAGCAGACGACACACACAAAGTTAAAAGCGTCTAGGGCACTTACCTACTGACTTTTCGATGCGAAAACTGCGGGCATTGGTTATGGCGGAATGTATCAGAATTACCCATGTCTTTACTGTCCAGTAAAATGTTTCCAACACAACTGGTGGTGTAGTAGTCAGAGTTGTTGCTTGTCATTCGGACGCTGCGGGTTCGATTCCCGCCGGTTGCAACACATGTTTTGTTTGTTTTTTATTTATATTTTTTTTCTTAATTTTGGGCAAGCTTTGGGTTAGTTTTGGTTAGTTTCTGTTGGTTGCGCCCCCGTAGCGAGCGAAGCGTGCGGTGGGCCATGTAAAGCCATAATAATACCTAGTCTTCTTTCGCCGTTACGCATGTCCGCAGCTTTCGCATCGAAAAGTTACTAGAGTCCCTAGACTATTGTCACAAAATTCGGCTGTGATCGCAGTACTCGATGAGAAGTGAGACTGGTCAGAGCAAATTTTGATGCCCAGAGTACACGAAAACGGGTCTAGTTTTCAGTTAATTTCGCCAAGGTAAGCAAAAGTAACTCTATTTTTATTGCTTTTTAACAATAGACATAGGATAGTATTAAATGATTTTTAGTGCCTATGGATTTATTTTTCCGCTAAGTTTTTTCTTGTAGGAATTATTGAAATGTTAAAATACAGTACGGGGCAGGTTGGCACAAAAAAGGGGCTGATTGGCGCTGCGCCAACCTGCTCCCTTGGCGGGAAAAATATTTTCTACAAGTGTGCGACACCACTTTCCGCACCTATTTTAATTCAGAAAAAAGTACCTAGTTAGGATAATAACTATTTTCTATAACGGCAATGAAAAACCATGTGATAGTTTCGAAAATTGAAGAAAAACATATTGACAAACCTTATTTTAGAACAAACTATTATTGTTTATTGACAATACCTAATAATTGTTGCTTTAGATGCGGACATGCCGAAGAAAAACCGACCATGGCAAAACTCCCAAAGGTGTCATGATATGAACAGCACGAGAAGTTTTAAGAAATGGAAGAGCCAGAAGAAGCGTCGCTAGAGATTTTGATATACCTTCACGAACTCTAACTAGATACTGTTCCAAATTGACCAGAGAAATTTTGGAAGATGAAACTGATGAAAACGTTTATGTTGGGTATGTTCGAAATAGACAGGTATTTTCAGAAAATAAGGAACACATTTTGTCAGATTATTTGAAACTCTCTTCAGATGCTGTCTCTTTAAACAAAACTGTTTCTGATGCATGGCATGCAAACCACACGGCAGGAAGAGATTGCTTTACATCATTTTTAAACAGAAAAGCCGACCTTTCTATTCGTATTCCTGAAGCTACAAGTTTGGCCAGGTGTATCAGTTTCAATAAACAGACAGTTTCAAAATGTTTTGATAATTTACAGCATGTCCTGAATCGATTGAAGGTAGGTCCTGAGGATGTGTGGAACATGGATGAAACCGAGGTGACTACAACACAAAGGCCAGATAAAATTGTTGCTAGAGAGGGATATAAGCAAATAGGTGGAATAACGTCACAAGAACGTGGAACACTGGTTAGAATAGCAGCCGCTGTATCAGCAACAGGGACTAGTATTCCACCATATTTCGTATTACCTAGAGTAAACTACAAAGATTATTTTTATGGAACCAGTAGGAAGTGCAGGAAGTTCTAATCCATCAGGTTGGATAAAGGAAGCTAATTTGATTGACTTTATGAAACACTTCATAAAATATTCTGAATGCATCAAAGAAAGACCATTTCTAGTTTTACTTGATAATCACAGCTCTCATTTATCACTGGAAGGATTTAATGTTTGCAAGAAAATAGCATAACCGTTCTTACGTTCCCTCCTCATACCTCACAGAAGCTACAGCCGCTCGATAGAGGAGTATTTTTTGCATTTAAAAATATTTAAATGCTGCAGCTGAGGCGTGAATGAGTCACCCAAAAGAGCATGAATATTTATGATATTCCAGGTTTATTGTCTAGCCTTTAGTTGTGACACCGAATATATCTATGACGACTCCCAGTTTTTACCAGGATATTCTTGTGAAAAACCATTTTAATGATGATCAGCCTGAATTTACAAATAACATTTCTTCCCTAGAATCACAGACGGCTATCAGCCCTAAAAATGCCAGAAATACCAGAATTACGATCAGCTTCAGCAACTAAAATTCATAGTCAGAGTTCGAATACAGAAATTTCTGAGCAAAATTATCCACAGCCTGAGTGCTCATTTTGGAATGACGAATCCTCCAATTCACTCATATTACAAACTTTAGGCAAAATTATAATTATTGAGCAAATTATCATAAAACCACCAGATTCTTGGACAATGATATTAAAAGTCCACATCCTTTAGAAAAAATAAGGCCATTACCAAGAGTAGGCCCAAAAAATACTTCTCAAGTGAAGATTCAGAAGATGAAGAGTATGTTTGTCTTATGTGTGGTGAAAGTTATGACGCAAGTAAGCCGAACGAAAAGTGGATAGAATGTATTTCCTGCAAAATGTGGGCTCATGAAGAATGTGCTTCTCCTGACAACGAACTAATTACGATTCAGATGACGATTTGTAAATAAATAATTTAAATCAGTTTTGACGCTTAAAGAAGTATTTTTTGTATAATTTTCTTTCGTATTAAAGTTTTAAAAATATTTTCGCCTTTTGAAAAGTAGTAAAGTAAGTAAAATTATGTTTCTTGTTGTATTAGGTAGTTCAATAATGATGCATCTAATAATAAAATATTTTACAATAAAATATAGTGTTTTTAATAAAATACCATAAATTTAAAATTCTGCAGCTGAGTGCATTTTCATTTGAGTTAACCTAACTATGTGTCAACTTGCCCCATCTATGGGGCAGGTTCGCTCATGTATAGTCTCATCACTATTTATTTTCTTATGCAAAGTAGATGATCTTTTCGAAATTAATTCTTGTCAAATTAGAAGGTTGGCAAATCAGGCAATCAGCTAAATTTTAAAAATAATTATTATCTCTAAAACCAGAGTTGCAAACAAATTATGGATAAAAACTTCTCCAACTAGCCTCGATCTCCCCTCCTTTCTCTCTAGACATGGGCGCCGATATCGGAAATATTAAAGGATTCTATTTTGAACGGCTTTTGAAATGGATTTATTCCAAAGAAATTATTGAAAAATTCTCACAAAGTGCATGTTATTATCTTTCTTATTTTAAGCCAGTCAAATGTTATTCGATTTTCTAGTCTTCGTGCAAGACGATATGTCGTTCTAAAATGTGCCTAGAGCATTTAGCTGTTCGTTGACAGTTGGCAAGCCTGTGCGATCCCTTCTGCTTTGCCGATTGCTAATTTAACCGGGAAAACAAGACGTTAGAGAACAAGGCATGAAAACGTTATCGTAAATGTGCTGGGCTTCTCGTGGGAAAGGTGGAACTTTTGCCCTTGGGAGACTTTCCGCAAACCGATCCTAAAAGGTTCTAGATTCCTTATAATCATTGTTGTGTAGTTGAGAAGGCTAAAGCACAGCTTACCAGTTAAGCTGTGGTTGGAGTACCCAGTCACTTAATTATAGAGGTATGATCACTGTAGATACTGATTTCATTTCTTCTTAAATACAACGATGGTTGTTTATAAATTAAATTATTTAAATATGACTGCTGACTTATGCCAGTCTTTTCTAGAGTTGTCTACTGCTTGGTCTCATGAAGGTTAGTAGTGTTCTTGTGGCTGAGAGCTGCAACTCTAGCATGCTTATTGATGCTGAGAGTAGTAAGTACCTACCCAATAATATACAGGAAATTTATTTGTTGAATGTATATGAACGTTTGTCGTGCTAGATTCTTACCCATCATTAGAGTTTCAGCCTTATCTTAATGCCAATTACTTATTTAAAGTAAATTGCATTAATACTTACCTATGTATGTCAAACATTTCATTCATGTACGGCCACAACGACGCGCCTGCGTCATGTTGTTTCCTGCGGCGTACCATAGGCGTAACATCTTAGGGGACACCTGTTTAAAGTCAGGTAACATTGAAATAAGCCTGCTGTCAAGCAGAAAATAATTGCCATTACAAAAATGAAAATGACTAGACATAAAAAATAATTTATTAATATTGAAATATGTGCATAACTAAAAAGTAAATTTGAAGTTACAGTTCGTAAAAAACCAATTTACGTCTAATTGATAATTGATTAGAGGATTGATTATTATTGATTATAAGGTCTCGCTAGCCGCCGTGCCGTGCTACTTCGCAGTAATACTAATAATATAAAGAAAGAAACAAAGGAAAAAACAAGTTTCATTCATTAGGACAAAAAATTAATTTGGTGTCCATACTTCGTATTCTGTTTTGACGCAATGCCTGGGTTCTTTGGGTTACCTCATGGCACGGGTCATCGATTCACGGTTCTTCAAAATAGTGATCGTAAAAATAGTCATATATGACACTTATGTTATTATTTATTATTAGTATATTGCACACATATTTTATATTTTGGTTAAAATATTTGTTGTTTTATGAAAAAATCT
>MU182831.1:146540-192599 GCA_016904865.1 Pissodes strobi
ATATATTTATATATATAAATTATGATCCGATTTGAAGGCCGATATTGAGAAGCCATTAATATACAGCGCATCGACCAATAACACAAAGACATTTACTGCATATGGGAGACTTTACCGCTCCTATAAAATAGGGCCATCTAAGAAAACTTGCTTTAGTTAAAGGGTTCAATAATTTTTAATAGATGGCGAGCTATGCCTCATTGGCGTTTAAAGATCCTTTACAGGCGTAGCCAACTATATCAAAATCAATTTATCGCAAGAGCTCTCGTGGTGTAGAGGTTTAGATAGTTGGGTCCCACCTGGAAGGCACGGGTTCAAACCCCGTTGTTTTTTTTTTATTTTTTCTTAAAGATTATATTTCTAAATAGTTTTTTTTTTCTTGATTTTGAGTATGTCTTGGGTTAGCACCTGGTTAGTTTCCTTTGCTTGAGCCCCGTAGTGAGCGAAGCGAGCGGAGGGCCATGCGGATCGACCAGTAGGAGAGGGCGATTTTGATATAGTCGGCTACGCCTGTAAAGGATCTTAAAAGGTGCCTCATTGTTATAATTCTCAAAACAATTCTTGGAAAGTACGTATCGCCTTCGTTGCGACGAGTAGGAACTTTTGAACTTTTGAGAATGTTGAATATTATGAACATTATATTAAAATTTTACTGAAATGTCAGATGAGTCTTTTTTTGAAGTGAAAACTTCTTTAGGCGCGTTGCGGTGTTAGACCATACGGGGGGAACGGGGCCCTAATTTAAAGGGGGATTTTGGTGGAAAACCGGTCCCGTACAGGTAAGGGGCTGAAACTTTCAGGGTATATAGCCGGGGTAAAAAGAAGATCCTAAACAAAAACGGAACTCCGTACCCTCCCCAGTTTGGCCAGGGGAGGGGGGAGAAGGAAAAACTTAAATAATTAATTTCTGGAGAACGGGAAGAGGTACAGGGTCGAAATTTTTATGGGGGCCACCTTAGACCATACGGGGGGACTGATGCTCTAATTTAAGGGGGAATTTGGGGGGAAACCGTTTTTTGCCCGTATCTCTGCAACGAAGGCTCGAATCGAAATGACAGACACAATTTTTTTTTTGTAGCTTTAGGGTTTGGGTAATTTACTTATTTCCTAACAAGTGTGGAGCGCATTTAGAGAGTCCCGAGAAGCTTTTTATGGTGGGAAAAGTGGCTTTACGCACGTGTTAGGATGTTAAGAACATTATTTTTTACTAGCGTTTACAAATAAAATACGAAATCTTTTGGATACCTATGTAGTTTTGAAGTGAAAACTTCTTTAGACGCGCTCAGCACTTTTTTGGTGGGGTTGAATGAGAACGAGCCGTCACGCTCGGCCTTCACGCTTCACGCTCGGATATGTAACGTAACGCTCTATATTCGGTATTGAATTATGTTGAGCCGTCACGCGTCACTCTCGGAGCCGTCACGCTCGGATATGTATGTAACGCTTTCATAATATTATTGAAGTTTTCACTTCTATCGTGTGGTCTTAAGCACACAAATGTGTTTGTGAGAACTTCTTTAGGCGCGCTCAGCACTTTTTTGCAATATTTTGCATCGTATCTGGAGACCTTATTTTAGGAGCTAGAGAAAAACTTTAAATACAAAAGTAAAAAATACAAACAACGGTCGCAAAGTGTCAATATGGCAACATAATTTTTTTAAAATAAAACACCGTGTATAATATTATTTAAATCGAGATATCTTTTTCCAAATAAGTACAAAAAGTAAATAACGAGAAAAAAAAACAAATGTTATCATGTACCTAATATGGTATTCTATTTAGAAAAAAATGTTGCTGCTAGGATTTCTACACTTTACGATTGTCGTTCAGTTTCAGATATTTGCATAAGGGATGTATTACATAAAAAAAATTTCAACTTGTGTATTTACAGTTTTTCAATTGCTTCTAAAATAAAGCCTCTAAATAGGATACCAGATATTAAAAAAAATTGTGAGTGCTTAAGAACACACGATAGAAGTGAAAACTTTATTAATACTATGAAAGCATTACATACATATCCGGGCGTGACGGCTCTCAACATAATTCAATACCGAATATAGAAGGAGCGATACGTTACATATCCGAGCATGACGCGTGACGGCCGAGCGTGACGGCTCGGCCTCATTCAACCCCCACAAAAAGAAAGTACTGAGCGCGCCTAAAGAAGTTTTCACTTCAAAAACTGTACATATAACATCCTCATTAAAAAAAATCTGTATGCTTAAGACCACACGATAGAAGTAAAAAAACTTTAACAAGCGGGGTCATCGTTTATCAGAACTTCGATCCGAGCTTTCGTTGCAGAGATACGGGCGAAAAACGGTTTTTGCCCCAAAATCCCACCCTTAAATTTGAGCCCTGGTCCCTCCGTATGGTCTAAAGTGGCTCCCCATGGGGAACACCTACCATAAAAGTTTCGACCCCGTACCTCTTTCCGTTCTCCCGAAATTAATTATTTAAGTTTTTCCTTCTCCCCCCCCTCCCCTGGCCAAATGGGGGGAGGGTACGGAGTCCCGTTTTCGTCCATGATCTTCTTTTTACCCCGGCAACATCCCCTGAAAATTTCAGTCGTCTAACTAAACGGGAACGGTTTTTTCCCCAAAATCCCCCCTTAAATTAGATCCTCGGTCCCCCCGTATGGTCTAAGGTGGCCCCCCATGGGACCTACCTATAATAAAAATTTCGACTCCGTACCTCTTCCCGTTCTCCTGAAATTAATTATTAAATTTTTCCTTCTCCCCCCTTCCCTGGCCAAACGTAGGGGGGCGGGGTCCCGTTTTCGTCCAGGATCTTCATTTTATCCCGGCTACATCCCCTGAAAATTTTGGCCTTCTATCTATACAGGAACATGCCAGTAGAAGGAGCGTGACGCGTAACGTTACGTATTCGAGCGTGACGGCTCGGTCTCAATCAACCCCCACAAAAAAAAAACGCAAAACGCGCCTAAAGAAGTCTTCACTTCAATAAAAAAGAAATGTTATTCGATGTCATAGATTTTTTTTAATTCTTAATTTCCTTTTTTTAAGTCCTGTTTTTTACAGAAAATGTGCGCCATTTACATAAATAAACAAAAATACATACAAAATAAAGATTAATAAAAGGGAAAAGTTATTCTAGGTCATATATTTTTTAAAATACTTAATTTCCTTGTTTTTTTTTAAACTCTGGTTTTTTACAGAAAATGTGCGCCGTTTACATTCTTTAAAAATCTTTATTATCATTTTTTTAATTAGAAATTCAACGTGGTTAAAATGTATTCAAGAAACTTCATACAATTTGGTAACATTGATACATCAGTGAAATAAGGAATTTACAATAAAGACAATGGAATTTATGAGCACAGCGACGCCACGATATTTTGCGGTTCGGGTCCTAACTAAAGGCTTTTCGCGTCCTTTTTAGGAGCGGTAAATTATTGCAAGGCCGTTGTTTGTCTTTGTGTAATTGGTCGATGTACAGCGTATTACATCTTTTTAGTTTAGTTTTGTTTAAAGTTAACATTATACGCGATCACTCTGTACATAATATATTTATTATGCTATTTGTAATTAGAAACGAATTATTTTGGAAATATCAAGTAATTGGGAAATACTTGTAGGCAGCTTAGCACGATGCATTAAATGATAGTCAAGCGTCTTTAGGAACACTGCCTAAACTATTTTTCTCCAAAACGAATATGCATGTTTTAAAACGTATATACCTACATATAATATCATTAATATCAGAAGTCACACTATTGAGAAAGCGATTAAGGAACTGCTCAAAATTGTCTCCTTGAAAACGCAATAAAGACTGGTATGCGAAATGTTATATGTAGAATAAAAGAAGAGGATAATGAATTCAACAATGAAGCTGAATGTCGCACCCTCTGGAATTTAATTAAATGCGGATTACCTCGAAGACAGGAGAACGAGATAGAGATACACCGGAATATATTAGGATTTAGCAGATTTTGTATTTAAATATAGCATTCTTATATGAAAGGAAATAAAAAAATTGTCATATTTATTTATATTCGCTTAAGCTCTTTCCATTTGTATACAAGATCCGTGTATCTGTCTTTCAATTTACGAACCTCTATAAAATATTATTCATCTTTTTCCTATAAACTGCTGGCTTTATGTACATAAGAAAAAAATGCTTCCCTATGGAAAATATTGAAAACCATATTTTCAATATAAATTTCAAGACATTGCTTTGAATTCCTTTCACGATTTGCGGTAACGGTAGCCTTGCAGATTTTCTATATTCATATTATTCGGTAATATATTTCTCGAAGAAAATATTATGTAGAAATATATCAGTCAATTATATTAATAACAAAAGGGCGTCGAATACTCGAAACGAGGTCTCAAGCTCGACAGAATATTTCGATTAACCGGTGACTTTTTACAAAGTATTTTAATTAATTTTCCTCGCTTCTTAGATATTTCTTTTCGGCGCTCGGAGTGTAAGTGACACCTCCGGATAAGAGAAATTGAAATTTCATCTCTACAGTGTTCTGATCTTATTGAACAATGATTGTAGAAATCTATTATTATGAACATTAAAGAAAAATTAATCTATCGAATTTATTAGTATATGTGTATCATGAGGCTCTTGCATTTGTTTTGGATCTTATTTGCTAAGTTGAGATAAAACTGGGACTCTCATTTGCAAGACACAACTAGACAAAGTTCACAAGACATGTGCAAGCCTTTCAAGATATCTTCAACTGTGTTGCAGTTTTGCATTTACAATGAAGTTAAAAGCTTTATATAAAAGTTCGTTACTTTCTTATTTAGCTTTACTACGATTCGTTAGTTACTTGATCTCAAAATATAAAGCGCTAAAACAAAGATTGATATTTCGTTACCATGATTATTCAGACTAAGGCCCACGCCCACGGTGCGACTGTTTTGAGAGAAGGGGTGCAAATCAGTTGAGCTTGCAACTACTCGTATTTTGTAACCTCGGCAGCATAAACTAGCATGGACACACACGAGTCGATTCGAATGATCAGTCTTAAATTAGTTGTATGCGACCATTTTCCTAGGACGAATTTGCGTTGCAGTTTAAAGTCGAATCTCAAGATGCTCACCACGTGTAATTTGGTATATTTCTAACTGGGTGATCAAGAACTGAACTTAAAATCTGTCGGCGAGGTGGAGAAAAATGAAGAACTGTACAACTATAGACTTCCTGGGTCACAAAGAAATGAGTAATAGAGAAAGCATGGCAACAAGTCACTGTGCTTGGCAGTGGGAACGCAGCATCTGCAGAAAAATAGCAAGGAAATGGAGTGTTTGTTTCATCATATTGCAATGGAGAAGGCAAAACGATGCCAGTAATTTATTGCATATGCATTGAAAATACCCCCCATCAATATTACGTCCAGCAAAAAACTGGTTCTACCATAATGAACAAGCCATCTACTGCAATGCAGTACGCCAGTATTTAGTGCGGTAGATTGGAAATGTGTGTAGTTGAAGTTTTGAGAACTTTTATTTAGACGTTTCTCAATTCGGATGCCCGGATGTTCAGGGCTCCAATGTAATTGGGAAAGTCCCATAACATCAGTACGTCACAGATAACCTCTGTATGTTTTTTGAATATTTTTCTCACTGTGCTCTCTGAGTCCTGTGTAGTCTGCCGTATTGATAATATTTAACGATGTCATCCTCATCTGTTTCTGATTATTCAGAATTTGACACTGTAAAAATTAACTGCACTGCTACATACACCAACTGATTCAAACTGATTCACAATGAGCCATACCAGTGTTGTGATGTTTGCCCAAATTTGCCCATTTGCCTGCAATAAAGCATATACTCCAACATAACCTGTATTGCACTTGCTATAAAGGTTTTGTAGTTACTGGCTGTGCAATTAGTATTTAAGTTTTATCGTTTTCAAGAAGCTATGTTCTTGAGATATGGCTATCTGCCGGCCAGTGTAATAACGCTGACAAGTCTCGACATGTCTTTCAAATTTTGATGAATTCGCTAAATGACTCTGAAAATATTGGCAGTAAGAATTTAGAGCATAAAATAAATAATTTATGTAAAGCTTTCGTTCGCTATTGGAACAGTGTAAATAGATGTAAAAACACCCTCTTAAATAAGTATTCTGATTAGTTTAATACTATTGAAAGAATTAGTTTGCCATCAAGAAACCAAGAGCCATGCATTCCGACTGAAAATCCATCTTGTAGTCATTCTCGTGGTCGTCCTCGAAAACCTTTTTTAGAATGTAGTAAGAGAAATAAGCGTAGAAGAGTGGCCGAGTTATCGAAGTCTGATCCGTGGTGGAAGTGGGAATGACGGAAATACGGCCAGGAAACATTTTATGAATTCGGATATTATGGCTCAAATAACTGGTTTAAAGAAAGACCTTATAGATCGCTGTTGCGTGATTCTACAAACTTTATCATCAGGATACCAAATTAATAAGACTAAAGTTAAAGATTACGCATTAAAAACAGCATACAAATTTGTTGAGGCATATCCGTGGTACAAACTCCCTTCTTCCGTCCACAAAATGCTTATATATGGATCAGATGTTATAGGCTTTGCTTTGTTACCTATCGGGGAGCTTTCTGGAGAGGCTGATGAAGCTACCAATAAACGTATTAAACATTTTCGTCGAGATCACACACGAAAAATGTCACAAGTTCTGACTAATCAAGATCTATTACAAAGTGTATTGTTACATTCAGATCCTTTGGTTACTAGTCTTCGAAAACTTTCCCCACAAAAGAAAACTATATTGTCAAAATGTGTATTGGAATTGCTGAACGGTTAATGTTTGTTTTTTCGTTGTTTTGTATTTTTAAGTTTGTATTATGTTAGGAAGTGCTGTTATTGTAATTTTAAATTGCTATTACTGTAAAATAAATCCGGTATCTTGCTTTGTAGTATTAAGCAGGTTGAATTAATTCTACCTGACCTGCATCCAACAGGTCAAGTATTAGACATAATTTAAAGTACCTACATAGAATATTTAATAGTAATGGCTATAAAATAAAAAATCGGCATAAAAAACTCCCCAGATATTATGATGTGAAGAGTTTGAAACTCCATAGTTTTTTTCTGGAGATTACGAATCTGATAAGAAAACCGTAGCTTTCTCTTTTAAATTTATAACCTCTCAAATATAGGAAGGATTGCAAAGTTGACCATATTGTCAAATAGTGTCCCTCAAGGTCCCAAAATGTCACTCCAAATTTCATTTCGTTTGAATAAGTCGTTTCTTAAATATTGCTATGTAACACTTTAAATAATGAACCACCCTGTATAAATATATTTATACCAAAAGTAGTTTTTTTATGTCAACATTGTTAATATAACTAATAAGAACCCAAATAACAATTTTAATTTAAAAAAATAGGTTGTATTACAATTTTTCTATTTATGACCTCTCTTGTATGAGGTCGAAACCAATGTGCCACGGTGCGACTGTTTTGAGAGAAGGGGTGCAAATCAGTTCAGCTTGCAACTACTCGTATTTCGTAACCTCGGCAGCATAAAATAGCATGGACACACACGAGTCGATTCGAATGAAACTAGTTTGCAATCAGTCTTAAATTAGTTGTACGCGATCATTTTCCTTGGACGAATTTGCGTTGCAGTTTAAAGTCGAATCTCAAGATGCTCACCACGTGTAATTTGGTATATTTCTAACAGGGTGATCAAGAACTGAACTTAAAATCGGTCGGCGAGGTGGAGAAAAACAAAGAACTGTACAACTATAGACTTCCTGGGTCACAAAGAAATGAGTAATAGAAAAAGCATGACAACAAGTCACTGTGGTTGGCAGTGGGAACGCAGCATCTGCAAAAAAATAGCAAGGAAACGGAGTGTTTGTTTCATCATATTGCAATGGAGAAGGCAAAACGATGCCAGTAATTTATTGCATATGCATTGAAAATACCCCCATCAATATTACGTCCAGCGAAAACTGGTTCTACCATAATGAACAAGCCATCTACTGCAATGCAGTACGCCAGTATTTAGTGCGGTAGATTGGAAATGTGTGTAGTTGAAGTTTTGAGAACTTTTATTTAGACGTTTCTCAATTCGGATGTCCGGATGTTCAGGGCTCCAATGTAATTGGGAAAGTCCCATAACATCAGTACGTCACAGATAACCTCTGTATTTTTTTTTGATAATTTTTCTCACTGTGCTCTCTGAGTCCTGTGTTGTCTTCCGTATTAATAATATTTAACGATGTCATCCTGATCTGTTTCTGATTATTCAGAATTTGACACTGTAAAAATTAACTGCACTGCTACATACACCAACTGATTCAAACTGATTCACAATGAGCCATTCCAGTGTGCGTAAAAAAGTTTTTTTTGGTTGAAAACTAGTTGTAGAGTAACTAGTTTCCAACCTTTATCTCAAAACAATCCTACTGTGGGCGGTAGGCCTAAGAAATGTTTAGAGTGTAATAATATACTAAGGAGAGATGGCCGATCCGTGAAAATTTTCAGTTCCTGACGGCGCGGCGCGGCGTCGTCATGAACATGACACAATTTTGGGAATCGTGAAAAAACATCAATTTCTGTCGACGCGTGCTACATCTCATTTGTAGGGCGTGGCCCGACGGCCTTGAAAAAATTGTATGTTAAAACGCAAACCTTAAGTTTTTTCACGTGCCCATCATCTTTGGCTCCCCAGGAAATTTCAGGCGTCAATCAACTTATGTTGCGTCGACTTGACTTATATAATTTTTAGGACGTGGCAGCCGCGTAACCCTGCACCTGTGCAGCTGTCATTCTCAATATGTCATCATCTGTCACTTTTTCATTTAAGGAGACTAAGTAGTTTTTGAGGTGTGATCATCCGCAATGGCTTAAATTCCCAACATCCGTTCTATCATTATCTGAATTATTTTCTATTTTAATTTCGATCATTTCTTTTATTTTCAATTTTTAATCATGGTTGAAGATCTAAGTTATATTGAAATTAAAAATATGTTTTGCGTCTCTCTGGTCTTTGTCGAAAGCAGTTGTATATAGTATACCTAGGTACTTTTTAGTAGTTGACTACTTGTCATGTCTATATATCTTTTAGAACACTTTGTACAGGGTGGCTCGAATTCGAGTCTAGAAAAATTGGGTTTTCCTGGGTTTATTTAAAAGCAGATTTCAAATTGAATTGCACTTTTGCAATGGCAATTTTTGCTCTCTATCCAATGGTGGTATCGTTTTTCAATTGATATTGATTGGCGTTATTAATATGAATATGTGTTTTTAAATTTCTTTTTCCTTTTTCTAATTTTCATTTTTATTTTTTTTTTAAATAACTTATTTTGGTTTGGCGCAATTTTAAATAGTTTACTTTTCAAATGTTTATATTCTATAAAAATATTTTATTTTGTGTTTTGTTAAGTAGGGAAAATCAGAGCTTTTATTTTTAATAAAAATAAGAATAGTAAAATTAAATAAACAGGGTCATTTATGTTTGATCCCAAAGCAAAATAAATAATTAAAAACAATTTAACATATAAACTAAAGAAAAGTCAAAAAAATCAAAAACACATATTCATATTAATAAAGCCAATATTATCTGAAAATGATAAAGAAAATAAGTTCGTATTTAAAAAAGAAATTTAATGATAACCACTTGAAGACGAAACGTCGGATTCCATACTGGATATCACCATTGGATAGAGCGGAAAAAGTGTCAATGCAACGATTTTTCAATATTTCGGTTTTTTTCCGGATATCTCCAGATATACTCAGAATTTTAAAACTTTCTAAACGGCATATTGTTAGGCACCTAAATGCGCAAATTTTTCCCAGTTTCACTGATCACTGTATCTTTTATGATCTTCGAGTTCCCCATACATATAGACTCGAATTCGAGCCACCCTGTACATGGTATAGAATAAACACTATTTAATGTTTTCATAATATGTGTTTTCGGTTTTAAGTACGTGAACTCAGTGTATTATGAGTTTTGTGACATGTAATAATAGCGGGTTAGAAGAAGGGGTAAGACTTTTCTCCACAAATGAAAATGCCAATCTTTAGATCAAGAGTAATGCATTTCGATGAGTTCATTCACTTGAACAGACTCACACACTACTTGGCTACGACGTTTTCATAGCAAACAATGACATGATGACATTTTTTTTCCTTTGCCATTGTTTGCTATGTAAACATCGTAGCCAAGTAGTGTGTGAGTTTGATGATGATGAGTGAACTCATCGAAATGCATTACTCTTGATCTAAAGATTGGCATTTTCATTTGTGGAGAAAAGTCTTCCCCCTTCTTCTAACCCGCTATAATAGCAACTCCACTTGAAGAATGGACTTCTACTTACAAACATGTGAAATGTTGTTTCCTCAAAATGTATTTATTTTATTTTTTCTGTCCGTTTGTATATTTTTTTGATTTGATTAAATGTCATTTTATATATTTTGCTTGTGCAGCTTGGTACCAAATAATTTTGGGGGAACCGAGTTGTGGATACTTAAATTTTTTGCTTCTTTTTCATTGATTTATTTTTTATCTAATGATTTTCTCAAAAAGGCATTGTTTTGTTTTTGATAGATTACTGTTGGGTTAGTGTGTTAATGTTTTTATACGTGGTTTCGTCATTTAACAGATCTTGCACTTTTTATTCATATTCTGTAGTCTTAATTAAAAAGGGTTTTATTACTTTTATCCAGGTTTTAAAACGACTAGTTGCGGATTATCTCTCAAGTCTACATGCAACAAATTTAATTTAAAAAAAAAAATGGAAAATATTCAGTGTCGCAAAAACACAGCGTCTTTATTGGACTAAATAACCCAGCCATTCATCTAACTTCTCCTGAATTACGACTAAAAGCGTTCGAAAAAGTGAAGAAAGAGACCTTAACCTGAAATAATTTTAAATCAGATGACATAGGCCAAACCACTAATAAAAGAACACACACATTTTATATGAGATAAAAAAAAATCAAAATGACATTCAAACAAATACGTAGTACTACCGCATACCAACGGACTTTCAGGAAAAATTAAACACATTTTGTGGAAACATATCATCATGCCATAAGACTCATAACACATTGAGTTCACTGTTTACAAAATTAAAACCGAAACACCTGTTATGAAAAGATCAAATATTCTTTATTCTAGACCATGTACAAACGTCCTAAAAATCTACATAAGCATGACAAGTCAACCACTAAAATTTCGATCGGACGGTCACAAATATAGGTACTAAAGATGCTTCAACTACTCTCGCCAAACACCAGAGAGAAACAACACCTATTTTTAATTTCAATGGAACTCAGCTCCTCAACAAAGATCAAAATTATCAAAAACTCAAAATGAAAGAAATGATCGAAATTAAAAAAGAAAAAAATTCAGTTAATGACAGAATGGATGTTGGGAATTTAAGCTTAATTTATAATAATCTTATCCTTCAAAATTAGAAACCAAATATATTAGGCACTCTTAAATGCATTTAATTAATCCAAAACCCTCCATCTAATAAAAAATTACAAAAATTTACCGACATAAAATATCATGCATACTACATTCATTCATTCATTCATTTATTACAGCTGTTATTATGGTCTCTCCCTTGACAGCTAATATTATAATATTTCAGTAATCCCTTTATAAGATTAACATCAATATTTCGAATAGATTTTTTTTGTTATGAAAGACCAGCCAATAACCTAGCCACTCTATCTTTGAGTTAAACGAACCAAAATTGACCCCATCGATTTATAGTTCGTGATACAGGCAGGCAGTTCTCTCCCTTTGATTGTGTTTCACTCTCCTACAGATATAAAACAATTTGAGGCATTATATATGTCAAGTACAACCCTCTCAATAATGGCCCCCTTTATCTTGTCTATTGCTCCCTGAATATAAACAATATGCTTGTGTTGTGCTGACAAGGAATACAGGATTGATATGACACGTCGTTGTTGCTCTCAATACGTGTCACTTGATTAGGATGATGGCATGAGTAATTGTTTGCGGTCAATACAATTCGAATGTTGTCGTTAAAAATCGTCTCACACCATTTTTTCATCCCGTCCTGAATTCTCACCTTTACACCCCTTAATATTATTATTTCTGATTTACTCTCAATAATATCACGACCAAAACTGATCAATTTCGTGTTCAGTTCGCCTAGTTAATTAAAATTTAAAACAATAATTGTCAGTAATATTCAAAGCTAATCTGAAAATATTAGCTATTAAAGGGGACAGAAAATTGAAAGTTGCAGCTAAAGTTTGGGAAATACGCGATAATCAAGCAAATAGGTAATTAATTCATATTTTCAAAATGTAGAATTATTATTTTGCGATCAATCAATATATATTTCATGTCAAAGATACGAAAGTGTACACGGATCGTGAAACTCATATGGAAAAATAAATATTAAAAATACACCAGTCACTATCGAGACCATATCATATTACTAACACCAAAGAATATTCTATAGAATATTCTTTGCTAACACTAACTTTAAAGGAAAATGACACATTACATATTAGACGCCTTTTAGAAACTGAGAAATGCAAACTTTAATTTATTTTCTTACGGTACGGTATAAATGATAATAATAATAAAAATCCTAATTTCCTAATATTTCCAGTATACAAATATAGACTCTAACGGAGTAGCAATACTGGAATTGAAATAAATATATTTGAATAATGTTCATTATAATTACAAGATCAATCGACTTACATGTAAGGAAGATCGATCGGAATTATCCGAGCATCTCCGCCGTCCCTCATTACACTTTGTAGTATACAACTTGTTCCCAATCGGTACAATTTTTAAAGAAGTTATCTAAAAACATGGTGAATCAGCCGACCCTGGCTAGCCGCTCGAGCTCATCGCCTTGATGCGTCATTACAATTTTGGTTCGTGAGATTTTTGATTACATTGCATTTGGGGTGAAAGGGAGAAGGTGAAGACTGGGTGGGTTTGTAATGAGGGACGGTGGAGATGCTCGGATAATTCCGATCGATCTTCCTTACAGGTAAGTCGATTGATCTTGTAATTATCCTTCGCAACTCCGCCGTCCCTCATTACACTTTGTAGATGTTTAAAGTATTTGCGATGTAACCTACATTAACTGAAAATTGCGATATTTCTGTAGTCCTAGATTTGTAAGGCCCTTTATATGAAGGTACATATATTATGTTTAACGCTTAACTGATATTAACCTTTAACTTATTTTTAATACTATACCAATATTCTTATGTAATATGATAACAAGTTGGTAAGTAAGTTATAATTGTAGCTTAATATTTATATGATTCCTTAGAAATTAAGGTTCAATAAACAAGATGCAAATCCAGTGGGATTACCCACGCCAAGTTTGTTATAGAATTTTGAGAATACTTTTGATTTTTCTGTCGAGTTTATACTGCTGGCTTTTAGTATTAACTTGACCCATCTGCTAATGGCTTGACTGCTGTCAAGGTGATACGGCTTTTTGTGAGTGAGTATTACATTTTCTTTGATTTTGCTACTTGTGGTATCGATTGCATCTGCAAATGCAGCGATCTATTAGCATATTTACAGTGTCTGTGAATGCCGTAATTTATGTTTATGAACAGAAAGATAGGTATGTTTACTACCTGCAACTGTAATTGCAGACAGTGGAGGGTACGATCGATTGTATCTGCTAATACAACGAACTATTCACCTTTTATTGATTGGTAGCACCCTTTTTCCTTTTGTGCGTCTCTAATAGTGTGGCTATACATAGTTCAGGTTGATTAGTAAAATAAGGTAATATCAAATTAGGTTTAAGCCACTTGCTTTTATTTTATCCGGGAATCTGATTTCAATTATGTATTCATATTTAAAAATATTGTCTATTTTTACTTCCGGGTTGTCCGTGATTTGTGTGCCGTTATTAGTATTAAGAGTGTTACTAGCTTTAAAGTTAGATTTCTAGATTTAAGGATTCGTGAGGGTACATGCTCTTTAAGCGCTGTAGAACTGGGTAGGAATCCCAAGTAATTGAATATTTGGGTTTTGGGGGTTTTATGTTAAATGTTCCATTGAGAAACCTTTTTATAACCGCCTCGTCTTTTGTTTAATATTCAATATTGGAGAAAATGCAGATTTGTGTGAGTTCATGGTAGAGTAGGATGACTCCGAAGACAATTGAATGTTTAGGAGCTCAAGAATAAGTTTACGGTTTTGTTATATTATATTTGTTGGCGCTTAGAAAAACAGAAATTCCCCTATTTATTGTAATTATTTCCGTATTGATTGAGGGCGCTATCTGTCAATGAATAAATAATCACTTTTATCGCTTCATTAGGTACGCTTTGTTATAGAAAGGCGCTCCTGACAATGAGGAAGTTTCATCAATTTTTTATTTTTATTTTTTATATTTTTTTTTATTATTGCTGATTTCGATAGCCCGTGAAAAATAAGTGAACACATGTTTTTTCTTTTTTCCATAAGCGGAAAAATGAGGCAGATACAACGCCTTGAGATGTGCTTATGACGTCATAATACACATGAATTGTTACGTCGCACCATGCATAGTATATATATATATACAAAACTAAAAACTGGTATAGCTCTTGTATTATTCAGCTTTAGTGGAAATAAAAAAATACGTATCGATTTCTTTTTCACTGTTCAATAGTTTGCAATAAAAAATAATCAGTTTAATTTCTCAGGGATTTTTCTTCCACAATGGTTGTTTCTATCTGCAAGGAGATGTGAGTAAGAAATTTTCAGGGTAAAAGATAATAGACTGTTCTGCCAGTAGGTTCCTTTTTTCTTGTATATAAACCACAAAAATGAGCATTGTTGCGCGGGAATAACTACGCTTTTTCGGAATTTATATACTTAAAACCTAAATCTTGTAATGTTTGTGTAATTTTATTTATACTTTTAAGCAATTCTCTTTTGAATTATCAATAACTAGCCAATCGACTAAGTAGAGTACAGTTTTTATACCCTTTAATTTTACATATCTTACAACTGGTTTCAGTTTTGTGAAAAGATATGGAGCTGTACATAAACCAAATGAAACACAATTAAATTGGTATAGTACGTTGCAAAAAACGAATCTTAACAACTTTTTTGACTACTGTGCATAGGGATAAGGAAATATGCATCTTTGAGATCAATTTTCCCCAAGAATGCGTATTTTGAAATTAAATTTTTTGCCGTCCTATGTAGTCTTCTACTTTGTTGACCTGAGTGGTGTCCTATTGAAAGGGATTTTATAATCCTGTACCCACTCTATTATTGAGCTGTTTACCTTTAATTTCTGCCAATTTTGAACGTATAATTCTAGTTCAGACGGTTGGCTAATTAAATTATTGAAAGGGTGGTCTAAGGCAGGCACTAATCCCACGGACTATATTTGTTTCTGTAATTGATACTGTAGCTGCCTTGGCAGGATTTAGTACTCTCTTTGAGATTTAATTTTGATGGTCTGAGGACATTGCAGTTGGCAGCTATCATACTGTTTGTTTTTTTTTTATCTTTTAGTCCTTTTAATAGGTAAGTAATTGTCCCATCTAAACTATCTGAGTATGTAGCTCTGGCCTCGCAGGTATGATTTCGTCGGATTTTTTTTGCCTATTAACAAAGCGTGGTCGTTACTTAGATCAGGACCATCTGGTGCTTCTGATACAACCTGCAACTGCAATTATTGCAGACAGTGGGTGCGATCAATTGTATCTGCTAATACAACGAACTATTCACCTTTTTGCTTGCTGCTTAACCCTGGTTATGCTTTCGACTGCATCTGCAAATGCAACGATTTTTTAGCATATTTACAGTATCTGCAAATACTGTAATTTCTGTTTTGAATAGAAACTAAGAGTGTAATAATTCGCTACCTCCAATGCAATGAATTTATGTAAGAGGGTTGCAATAGTATGGTGGTTATTTGTTTTTGGTGGTTATTTGTTTTTGTATCTGCAAATACATAGCACTATACCGTTTTATTTTTGTCAGTACATTATATCCTTTACATCGGTAAATGTAGAGATATAGTGTGCCTCTAACCACTCCAACATAATACACCTACTGAGGTGGAGGCTGTTGGGGGCCTTTCACATCTGCAAATGTGAAGGCCCATTTTAGTTAAAGGTATTCGCATCTGCAAATGCGAATTGGTAAATAGGTATTGATATTATTTATTAACATCTCCTGCAAGCAATATTTACTCCAATATTTTCCCTCACCGGTCGGGTCATATCAACACGAATTGCTTAAAAATAATGCGTTCCGGTATACATCGCTTCGACAAAGCCGAACGATAACATTCCGATAAATTTTTGACGAGCGGCTAAATCCCAAGTTGCAATCCAAAATACTGCGCGCGAAGCGACACGAATCCATGTCTACGTCCTAGCAAAATTTTTATTAATTTACCTTTTTCCCTTAATTTTGGGTTAGTTTGGGTTAGCCTTGGGTTAGTTTTGGCTAGCACTTGGTTACTTCTTGTTGATTGAGCCCCCGTTGCGAGCAAAGCGAACGGAGGGGAGGCAAAGCTACAATAATACCCAACTTGGGTTTTAGTCGCTCGTAAATTATGAGTCAGCTTGCCTTTGTGGCTAGTTTTTACGGGTTAACTTCGTGAGAAAAGGGCACTCTTCGACTTACTTAAAATTTTTTATTTTTTTGAAAATTATTTATTAGTGCAGTAATAACAATAATTACAATATACATAGTCCTTATTCCTCTAGACAGTGTTTTTGAACACTGGTATTGAGGATAATTGCATTTTAGTAATAATAACAGTACGATTTCCTATAAACTCTCTAGTATTGTGGCTATGAATATCCTTTGAAATTATTATGATAATATTTCATTTTTGAGTGTTATCTATTATCCTGTAGATAAGTGGATCATAATTAAATATAACTTTTAGTTTTTTGTTTTGCAATATTTGCATCAAATCGAATTGTAGTTTATAGTCCCACATGTGCCCCATACGGGGATCAAATATCGAAAACGTGATAATACGAAGGCATTATAACCATTTGTTTTTATTTTTTATATTCCTTTATATGGTATAAACGTTTTATTCTATGTAAAACATTAATAATATTTCCTTAGTCAGCCTTTTGATTGTGTTATGTAACCACTTTTTGTGATTGAATAGTATTTCTTACTCGCAGATGCTGTGACAGTATCATTTCATTCCATGCGTGCGCGCGCACCTGCGCGTCATGTCTTCGTGATGCAACCAATCGTTTGTATGTGCCCTGGTGGTCTGGGGGTTTGCATGAATAGCCTTCACTTCAGCGACTCGAGTTCAAACCCCGTCGGTGTTTAAAATTTTTTTTTAAGGTTATATTTCTAAACTGTTTTTTTCTTGTTTTTGGGTATGTCTTGGGTTAGATTGGATTAGCACCTGGTTAATTTCCTTTTCTTGAGCCCCCGTAGCGAGCGTAGCGTGCTGAGGGCCATTCGAAAAGTGAAATATGCGAAGGAATGAAATGATACTGTCGGAGTATCGTCGAGTGTATTTCTTTGGTAGGATGTACGATTACTAGAGAACGGTTCGAATAGCTCGTATCGTTAACTTTTGCTTATTACTTATATTCATTTCGATATAATACTTCAATTCCGAATATATTGTTTGATTCTGTGTAATTGTGCACAGACGACAAATGTAACAATGTTTTATCATGCCCTCGTATATAAATAACAGTTTGTTAGTAATTTTTGACTGTTACCCGTTCGCACTCTATTTTATTCTAATATAGTTAGTTTTAGAAGTTTGAGAGTATTTTCCATTTTAATTTTATTAAGTAAAAAATTAAGGGTTACCTACAAGTGTCATATTTATTCATAATACTACAGTTTAGTATTATACACATTTTGCTTTTATACGAGAGATAGTTTTTGTTTTTATATATTTAAGATAACAAGGTATTTATGTATATTTGAAATTTTGGCATATAATCTTATGTGGACTCACCCCCTGATTCGCTTCTTCCAATGAATATTGCCCCCTTTTTTCGCCTCCTTTGCGAGCAAGACGTATCACTGCACATATACTGTACTTGAAATACGATTTCTAGGCATTTTTCTTCTTAAAACCAAAAGAAAGAACCGATTTACGGATTCTTGTTTGTCTCCGATCGGTACAAAATTGTAATGACGCATCAAGGCGATGAGCTCGAGCGGCTAGCCAGGGTCGGCTGATTCATCATTTTTTTTTTGATAACTTCTTTAAAAATTGTACCGATTGGGAACAAGTTGTATACTATAAAGTGTAATGAGGGACGGCAGAGATGCGAAGGATAATTTTAATATAAGTTGCGTATACGTACACCATTCTGTCAAGAACAGTCAAAAAGTCTATGAGTGGGACCAAAGAATATTCTTTTGCGTAGCATATAATATTCTTTGGTGGGTCTTGTTTGAGGGAGGATAAAAAATTAAAATAGTGCACCCACAACTCTGTGATTTATTATTCATATTGCATATTATATCAGTAATAATTGATTATCTAATTATAAGTACAATTCACGTCGCTCTGTGAGATAAAAGCACAGTACATATGACATATGTTTGTGATATTACCCCAAAATCGCAATTTTTAGTCACTTTATGTGAAAGTATTCGTTACTCTCACAAAAAGTGACTAAAAATTGCGATTTTGGGGTAATACCACAAACATATGTCATATGTACTGTGGTTTTATCTCACAGAGCGACGTAACTCAAAATACAATGGTTTTCTTACAATATAATCATGCGCTCTTGTATCTCAAATAATTCATATTTCTATTCCCTCAATAGTCGTAGTTCGATATGCATCATGCATCACTGTTTGAGATTTATTATTTTCCTTCTACATACCTGTATTGTAGAATCCCCTGAAAGAAAAGAAAGCAGTAACCAATATGGCCACCAGAGTTGGGACAGAAACTAAATGCTGTAAAGGGTATATTTCGAATTTTTAAATTAAAATATGTTTAAAATTGTGAAATTTGTGCATTTGCAGCGAACAATTTATAGAAATGAGGTAATTTATTGTGTTAATGACAAGGGCATTGCCTAGTGTTCGTGACAGTAGACTCTTAACCATACAACACTACACTATACTTCCTAATTATTATACATTACACAATTAAATACTAATAGTATGTTTTTGGTAGATGCTGATTGATCTGTTATAAGGTGTGTATTCACAAATTTCTATTATAATTTCAGAGGTGATAGTACCTAACAATATCTAAAATAACTGAAATTTTAATATTTACATACTGTCTGACTGAAGTAATCAAACAAGCCCTTAAGGTTTTTATTTTGGTGGCTTTATAATAATAATGCCTACTTACCTAGTTACTTTGACTGCTTTTTGACTACGTATAAAAAGTGAAATTTTTCCATTTGCAAAGAAGGTGAACTGGGACAGCAGTGGGTAAATTCAATTAAGAGGGAAGAATCATTTGTTCCAATCAAGAATAATCGTGTAAATTTTGTTTTTATATTTTTATAGACAGTGACTAGTCATGCAAACTGTATTTTAAAAGGCTGTGCCTAACATTACGTACACAACAAATGATATTAATTAATTGTGTAACTTTTTATTTTTTTTTACCTAAAAAATGCATTGCAATACCTGCTTACATTACCTCAGGGCAGTTGTATTGTATTCAATGACTGTCTTGACCAATGTCTTTGTCTAACGCAGGCAATTAGAGTAAATTATATATTTTAAGTGTGTGAACCTCACTTTAGGCCCAATGAATTTAAAAGGGCTACAACCCATATTATGGAATATAAATACAAATTTTTATGATTTTTATAATTATTTTTATTGTAATGATTTACCCTATTCCTTTACTTACTGTGTATTCGGCCTTTTCTTCACCTTCTGTTCATTATCTGCAATCGGGTTCGCAGTACCAGTGTGATGGCACCCTATTTCGTCGTAAAATAATTTACTTATACACTTGGGCAATCACCCATATTTCGCCACCTAGTTGAAAACGACTTTATGCCTCTAACCAGTACTTAACTCTATTCTCAGGTATATTTAATATAATTAAATGAATGTAAGCCACATCAGTTTCGTTTTGAAACTAATAAAACAATATCTGAAACTGCGAATTTTAAGGGAGCACACAATTGAAAGGGAGCATTTTATTATTTAATAGTGGCTAAATCTATTCACTTATTTTCTTTGCCCCGTAAAAGAAGAATTACACTGGTATTATTATTTAGTCGCTGTGAATTTTTCCCCGTGTATAAACTTTCCTAGAATATTATACTTTATCTAAATGCATGATAGGTAAAACGAGCCAGTCAAGCAATAATTATGGACTAATAAAAGAATTCACTTAGCAATATTCTTTCCGCAGTGAATTAACTAAATAAAATACGGAATATGCTAGCACTAATTATTTTAATGGGATACTCATTTAATTATCGAATACATGCTGCAATAAATGTTTCCAAATATACAGGCACTCTACGCCTTATGATTTAAAACTAAACTTACTATCTAACGCTAGCACTGAATTGTTTTACTGAAATACTCGTGAAATTCTCGCAGACATACGACAATAAATGTTTCCAAATATACAAGCACTCTACACATTATGATTTAAAACTAAACTTACTGTCTAACGCTTAATGTTAACACGGAACCTGCCATCCTAGCCTCCATTGCTTCTGTTTGACCACCTTCTCCCTCGACGGATGACGAATTTCAACAACGTTTCTTTACATTACTTTTCGAACCGACGACACCTACTTAATTACATAGTTATCTCCACGAGCCTCTAAACTATGAGGCACTAATTTCGGTTTGGTCTCAACTAAGACCATAGTACAGACTAGAAAATTAGGATTAAATTTTTAGAACTTTTCCAGCTATTTTTCAGCATTACGACCGATTGCAAGTGAAATTTCTATTAAAATTTGTAATTGGTCATTACGGTCTACAGCAAATGAAGTTTCACTTAAGACTAAATTTTCTCCGATCATTTCGCGTTTTTATAGCAGATTTTCGACCCGTTTGTTCCCCAGAAAAATCCGTAATCGGTGCACCTGCAAGAAATTCACGTGTGAGGTGACGCAAATGCCCCAATTTTCGACGAAAACAACTATTCAATTTGTAATTAGTTTTACATTCAAATCTCCCAAGAATTTGAAATTTTCCATGCCAAGCTTGGGCTCGTTACGGAATTTTAGCTCACACATGTGTTTCAAAGTCCAAGCGGTACTTGAACCTTTTAAGATCATGACTTTTTGTCTTTCGTTTTAATTCGCTGGGACTGGAAATTAGAACCAGCCCTGACCAATGGCTTTCTTTTTGGAACAAAGTTTCGGGATCTGCTTAAGAATGTTTGACCGCAGATGATCTTTTTTCGAGTTAGTTCATCTCGTGTCGCGTTCTACTGCAGTCGAAAACAAAAGTTTAAGTCAACTCCGATTTAAATTGGTTCTCGAATCTTGTGAAGTTATACACCATGCCATTTATTGAAATATATATTCCAATGGTAAGTGATTATCATTTTTAATTAAACGGTGTTAGATGCTTTTGTTGTATGTACACTTCTATTAGGTAAAATGACCCTTTTCCGCGATTCTGGCATTACTTCGTGTTTTTAATTCGAGATTTAATTTAATTTTTGAACAATTAAAATTATATTTTTTAACAAATTGTTTTTAACAATTCTTAAAATAAATCAGGTGCCAGCCCTGATTGTCACATTATTATTTCGGTGAAGTATCAAGCATCTTGCCTAATTATTTCAGCTAGCTATCAAAACCCCAGACATTTTTGCCTCAAGCAAAAAGGCATAAATTAGAGTACCAGCAAATTGAAAAAGTTTTAGCTGAGTATTGTGGTTGTCAAAGCTTATCAAAATGATAAATCTTTCTCATCACTCAATGAAGCATACAGCAAAATAATAAAACCTCAGCTTAATAAATGCTGACTGATCGCAAAGTGCAAACATAATCCATGTTTTAATAATATTGAAAAAGCTCCTCATGCTCAATTAAATCTTATTGCTTTTGTTGCTGAAAATCTATTTATTTATTTCATCAGAGCAAATAGGTGCTGCTGTCAACAAAATTGTATATCAAGACAAAAGCCAACTCAAATTACCTCTTGAAGTACATGCTGTTAATACTGTAGAGAAAGTTCTTATTGAAGCTGCTTATTTTCTAAAACAACATACCAAACAACGTTCTTTAGAAGAAAATTTAGACATTGTAAGTGAAATTTTATCATCGGTAGCAGATCAAATCCCAGCGAAAAGGATTCTATTACATTTTTAAAAGAACAAATATTTTTATTAAAAACCACTTCTTAGTTCGTTGGCGCAGTTCTTTAGCACGATGGCAGGTATTCCGTCCGGTCCTGATGCCTTTTGCGTATCTAGTTCTTTAAAGATCTTGCGAATATCATGGTGATGAAACTTGACTTCTGCTATGGTAGTGTTGATGTTCGATATGGTGGGGAGAGCCTTGTCTTGGGGAACGTCGAAAGTAGAGTGCGATGAAAACATTTTAGCGAGCATGTTCGATTTTTCCTGGGCTGTAGTCGCCGTGATGCCATGTTCGTGCGTCAAAGGTGGGAGAGACGTTTTTGTAAAGTTGTTACTTACTGCTTTTGCTACCGACCAGAAGTTCCTGGAACCACTGGGACATTGCAAAAGTTTATTCCTGATCCTTTGATTGTGTCTGTCCTTAGTTTCGTCGATCACACGTTTGCATTCGTTTCTCGCTTCGACAAAATAATTGCGATATTCAGCGGCCTGATTTTGCTATAGGCTTGCTGTTTCCTACCTACTGCTCTTTCGCATCTTCTGTCGAACCAGTGCTTTCCTTTTGGTGGTAACTTGATGGAATTTGGGATGTATGCTTCCATTCCTGAGGAGATTACTTGCGTGATCTTTTCGCAGCAGACTGACGGGTCGTCAGTGCCAAAGCAGATGTCGAGGCAAGGAAAATCTAGGTAGCACTCCCTTAGATTGCCCCAGTTTGCAGAATTGTAATGCCAGATTTTGCCCGGGAATAGTGGGTCCTTCTGTATGAGTGGCAATTCACACACCGTTGTAATAAGTTTGTGGTCGGAAGTACCTAATGGCGGACCAAATATAATTTTGTACTGGTCAGTATTGGTGGTTAGAAAGAGATCCAGGAGAGCGGTGAATTCGCCCCTCTCTGAGATTCGAGTTGGTTCGTCTACAAGTTGAGCAAGCCCGCAGCTGATGGCAAATGCTTTAGCTTCTCTACCTTTGTTGTCGATCTTGTTGTGATGTTTGAGCCATTTTGTGTTGTGGGCATTGAAGTCTCCCAGAAAGGTTATTTCTGAACTGGGGTGATCGATCTGCATTGAGTCAAAAGTGGTAGCTAGTGTTGAGAAAAAGCTTTGGTAGGCTCTATCGCTTGGAGGGCGATAGAGACAACATATAAACTTGGTTAATCCCTTGGCGGTGAACTTGAGCCACATGACGTCAAGGTTTTTCGGTTCGAATGTTTCCTCGCGGTGACATGAAAGGTCGCTTAGTACAAAATGGCATATTCCGAACTTATGTCTAAATCGGGTATGTAAGTCGTAACCAGGATAGAGGTAGTTCACTGTTGTTTGTTTTAGAACATACTTGTGTTTTTGTAAGGGCTAGTATGTGTGGTCTATTTGCTTGTAGATGTTGGTGTACCGAATTTATGTTTGTATTTAGACCTCTTATGTTGCAGAAATCTATTCTAAATTGGTTCGGTATCTTTGCTATCTGTGAAATTCGGAATTAAGGTCTCCCAGGGCCATACAGCGCCCGGAGATCCGAATGGCCGGGGAGTTTACTTCCGGAATATTTTGATCCTGGAAGCACCATCATGTCCATATATTCCTTCTGTGGAAGCCGGGAACACCAGCGCGGAAGCGGAACGTGATTTGGGAAAACCACTTAGCGCCTCCCAGTTCTGGTGGGGTGGTCTTTCACCGGACGATGCGAGTAGGCGTATGCATGTACCACCTGGGGCCGCGTCCACTGGAAGAATCGGCCTCAGACTCATTGCTCTGGTGGTCCCTAGTCTGACAGGCGTAAAAATGGGATTTGTTGGATCACTCCCCAGTGATCAGCTCCAGACTTTGTACTCTAGTGTTCTCCAGCCTGGAGGAGGACAATGGGATTTGACGGGCCACAACCCATGGCAACTTGGAATGGCGGGGTCGGCACTCCCCGTAATCAAACTGCTCTCACCAGTTTGACGTTCCTTCATCTTGTCACAAACTGTCATTGATCAGCTTCAGAATTTGTACTTCGGTGTTCTCCAGCCTGGGGGAGGATGATGGGATTTGATGGGCCATATCCCATGGCAACTCGGAATGGCAGGAGCGTCACTCCCCGTAATCAAACTGCACTCACCAGTTTGACGTTCCTGCCTGCTAATATAATGCAGCCCCCTCTTGTCACAAACTGTCATTGATCAGCTCCAGAATTTGTACTTCGGTATTCTTCAGACTGGGGGAGGACGATATGATTTGATGCTAATAATTGACTGCTAATAATTCGTCTTCGTGGCCCATCATGAGTTTTTCAAGTACTCATTGCTCGCATACGCGATATTCTATAAGCAGAAATCTGAGATTTTGGGTAAATTTCATTGATCGTGGAAACGAATTAAAACAATTAACTGTCATTTGCGCAAATTAGCATGCACAAGTCAATTTACGCAAATTGCACGAGCGTGAAAACCCATCTTTCAGATACATTAGTAGATATGTTTCGTAATGTTGTGGAGGATTCATATTTGTATAACGTCTTAATAATACCTCTGAAGTACATAATATATAATATAATAATAAGTATACGTTTTCGCTGGACAAAATATATTTCTTTCAAAAACATTTTCGATCTTTTGGCGACATTTTTTATCGATTAACCATACATCTATCTACCTTTAACCGCTAAAAGGTTCCTTCAATGCTGTAGTTTTTACCACAGTTTTGTTTTCGTACCTTTTCAATTTAAAAATAGATTTTGACATATTTTCTTGCAAAAAATTAAACTTTGACATAGGTCATTACTAGCTAGAACTACAAACATTAAACTTTCAAACAGTGAATAATTTTTGGAAATAGGTTGAAAAATAGCTTCACAATCGCGAGTTAATCATATGCATTTTTAATTTAATATAATTTAAGACATAATATTTTTTTATACTTTTTTTGAAACCGCGATATTAATGGAGACATCCAGATATCCACCCGCAAGATCACTCCCGACAAGACACATATTTTTCAAAACTAAATCTTCGAGTGCACACCTTCAGGTTTTAGAAACGACTTTTCGGCCACCTGATTCTCCACTATTATAAATTTTTTATTTTTCAAGATGGGAAAAGTGCTGAATGTGAAAGTTTACTTTTAGAGATGTCCAAGGAGATGTCCATAAACATATTAAAATATGACCGTTTATTTTAGTTTTTCTGATCTAATTTTGCTGCTCGATTATTTTTTTCCACCAAATTGTTAAATATTTTACTCAACAATTAATTATAAGAACTGCTTGATATACCCTGATCAACTGGATGTTAGGATACAATGAAAAGTTTTTGAGAGTTGGAGCTATAGTATTTAAGGAAATGTTTCATATTTTATACAAAAACATCTGTAACTAAGTGTATTTATTGACATCATATCTTATTGACTTATACTAGGTCCTACTGCGAATCCCAAAATCAATTTTATCCAATTTTCAGATCATAAGTATTTTATTAAGAAAATAGATCACCATTATATATTTTTTAAAAACTTCAAATTAAACTAAACATTTAAAAAATAAAAATTAGAAATATATATTCAGTCTTCCTCTAAAAAAATCACTTTATTTCTAACCCTTAACTACGGAGGTGCGATGTTCGGAGCAGAAACTCGGACGTGCCGTCTGGCAGACTACTGCGGATATTGCGGCATAAAGCCCTAATAATTTTGTAACTGGTACTTCTAGATAATCTTTTAAGTTTTAGGAAGTACTTTAATAAATAGTTTCCTAGAACACGTACCAATTTTATAATCACAAAGCCAGTTCTTTTCGGTATGCTTCAACTCGAGGGCGGTTAAAATGAAAAAAGTGCACTGCTATAATTTGAATGTATTTATTACATAAATCACTTTTAAAAAAAGTAGTGGACACTAGGAAGAAATAATGCACAACGAATACTTAAAAACTAAAATATTTCAGCAGTGCAGTTCACGCCGGCCTGCCTCATACACTATAAACATATTGACATAATATAATTTTTGTTTCTAATATATCTCGATTTATTAGTGACTCGTCATCTTCACTTTCATCATTACTGTCCGCTGATTGTTATGAGGTGCTATAATCAGAATTCTCGCAATCCTCGTCAGGGACAATGTCAATATCAGTAGCAGCATCACCGTCTGCTTCGTGTATCACTTTCGAAGTGATTCTTCATAGTTTACATCACTAAAGCGAACTGGTTTTGATGGTCAGGCCATGTTTTTGCGAAAATTTTCCGACCGATTTTATTACGTATACCCGTCTATCAAACTGCTTCACCAGAAGATCTCTAGGGAACTGACCTGTTTCAAGTCTTAGATATCTGATATTTTTTGTACTGGTCTACCACCAAACCCGCCAGGAACACATGAGGTAGCGGCCTTGTGAACCGTTTTTGACAAATGAAGGTATTTCGTTTTCACACCGCCTCTCAGACGGCACCTCCGTAGTTAAGGGCTAAAAAATGTCAGATATTGGATAAACTCGACTAGGCTACTGCGTGAAAAGTTATATAAAATGACGATTTTATCTTGCCAATAAGTTCAAAGAAAAATCGCCCTATATCTTAATATTGAAAAAAGGCTACTAATGATGCGAAAACATGAAAATACACAATTTGAAGAAATATATTATATTTTCAGTTATCTCACTACTTAATAGCAAACTAAAGGCATCCCAATAGGAAGAAATATATATCTAACACTATTAGTGACTTCAAATTCCATCTTAATTTACATAAAAAGATTTAGCACCCTTCCACATAAATTTTGTCTTAAAGAGTTCAGTCCCTTTTTGGACCACTACCGATATTATATTAGGAAATAATAAAATATGCTCGGTCAACTTCTGCAAGGATTGCTTTCACAGGTTTTACCGATATGCGATTTCTGCAAGCGACGTTGATTAGTTGCCATAAAAACCACCGCCGGACATTGCGGACATTATTATTCTCCCTTTGTATTATGAGTTTATAAATCTACCTTTCTCGGCTCAACTTCTGCCAGCCACATATAGCTTTATTAATATTTTCTCTTTTTTATCCGGCGCAGGTTGTTTTTCCTTTAGATTTATAGGGCTTTTCTATATCGATTCTTATATAGGTACATACTTAAGGTACATTGTATTTCCGAACGCGCAGAAAATTAGTTTTCCCGTTTTAATTAACGCTTTATTGTGTGGTTCTGCATTGAAAGGTGATTATTATTATTTTTAATTTACTCAATCACTTAATTAACACAACCGAAACGAGAAATAGACGTTTATATAAGCTAAGTTCTCATTCCATATTATTTAAATATTTCAATTTTTTTTTGGGTTAGTTTAAATTTCATAAGTTCTAATCACGACTAGATTAAAACTTGACGGATACAGATATTTTAAGGAATTTTGATAAGGTATTGTCACGATTAGTTATCCGTGACGCCACGTCTTGGGTGGCGTGCAGGATATATAGCTCAATTTATGGATCGATCTACGTCAGGTGAGAAGAGATATTAAAGAAGACACTTCGGTAAAACACTAACAGCATCTATTGGTCAAAGAATTAATGAGTTTACAATATACCCAATTACTAAAATACGCATGTCCTTTCGGTTGAGTTATGGTTGGCTATGTTGATAGATCTTAGTCCCTGTATTATAATAATGTTCTTTAAATGCACTGCTTAAATGGTATCTACTACATTGTCATAATCTACCGATAAATATATATCATTAAATGGACTTTAAGTTTTAATAAAAAGTAAATAGATAACCTCTACGATGGTTAATATCGAGGCTCCAATAAATAAACCCGCTGCTCCACCAAAAGAAACTGAAACATAGAAAACTTTAAATTAACATTTTGTAAGTAGACAATGGTTATTTATCATAATGATAATGATTACGACTCGAATGTCATACAAAATTTTATCTTTCAGCGCAAATTACTAAAACAAAAATAAAACAAATCGATTGTATCTCTTGATCTATACTGCATTATTTGAAGTAGCTCGCAAACACGTTGCTCGCATCTCGACAGGGCCGTAGATAAGGAGGGGGGGTTAAACCCCCCTCCCCCCGAGGCTCAAGGCTTCCGGCGGCCCTGCGGGACTTTTTAACTTAATACGCTACAAGTTTTCTTCCTACCTAACCTAAACTCCCCCAACGGAGAACGTCTAGCTACGGCCCTGCATGTCGACTCGTTGGTTCATTGCGAAAAAAGGATGGGTTATATCAGCTGCCATCGCGTAACTTTACCAAACAAGGGTGTTATTAAGCCCAAAATACCTGGCATAAAATCAACAGTTAAACATCACTAATATTATTGCCTGTTTCCGTAAAAGGATAGTCCGTGCATGGTTATCAGCAAAGTGCTAAAGAAGCCGTAATTAGGAGAATATATTTCCCTACCATGTAATTTTCCGGCCTTGCATTTCGTGTTGTGTCCTTGACTTATCAGCTATTTATTTATTTATTTATTTATTGTAACTGCCGCATTTTATTTTTACACTGTATTCTTTTAATTTACATAATTTTATGATAGCCATTATCTTAGGTTAATCTTTACTAGTTATTCACCCGTTTATTGCTATTGACATACCAGTGTTTGAAATAAATGAAATAATAAGATCTTTCTGTGTCACCTTATCCTAGTTTAATCTGTGTACCTTATGCATGTTGTCATTACATATTCTCTTCTACACTAAGAAAACCCTCCTGGGGGTGATATGGCGTATTTTATTTGTGTGGCAAATAGATTAGTCGTTTGGTATCCGAGGACTTTTATTTCTAGCATTAGAGAGACAGTCTATTTTCAGGGCGGTGGGAAAATCGTATCTCCCGTCGATATACGAGATTTCGCATTGTGCTAGTGCGGCACGCACTCTTGCACTGTTCTGGAGAATTGCTTGCTTGAAGTTATTGGATTTTGTGTTGTCGTCTTGAGTGTGTGTTCTGGAGTTTGAAGGAACGTAGTGAAAAAAGAACGCTTTGAACGCCGTGAAGCCGTTAGTGAAGGATCGGGAGTTTGGTTTTTGCGGTTTGAGCAAACAAGAGAATTGCTGTAGACACCTAGGCTAGGCGAGACTGATCGATTTCGATTTTGCAGATTTCTCTGCATGTCCATATCGGCCACCCCAGGAAAGAACTGTACATGATACATGAGGTGTTACCCCTTACCCGACTCCTACGCATGAAGCCCATACGGCGAGCTACCCCGTGCAGTCCCTTAATGCCTGTACACCCCCTTTTTTAGGCTGGAACCCGGCCTAGGACATCAGCGATGTTCTCGTCTCCAGCTGTTATTGAGATCATTCTTGTAAAGTTATGGAATTTGAAATTTAAAATTTTGAAAAGTTTTGAGAAATTTTTTGTTTAGAATTTTTTTTTGAAAATTAGTTATTTTGAATTTATGAAAGGAACGAAGCTTTTTGAGAAATTTAAAAAAAACGTTGAAAAATTTTGAAAATTTTGAGATTTTTTTAAATTTTGGAATTAATGAAATTTTTAAAATAAGATTGATATTGATATTAGTTTTTTTGGGTTCTTATTTCGTGTGAGTGTGATTTAATGTTCTGGTGGAAGTAGTAAACTTTTGTGTACTGTTCTGTTTGGATGCGTGATTCTGCTGAATAGTGTTTTTATGATTGAATTTTAGTCTTTAGTGATATTTTACTTTTTCTGTTAATCAGTGGAAAGAAGGCTTGCTTCGCGGCAATGCCTTCTCTTATCTTTGTTTCGATATGTATTAAATGAGAGCTTACTATCTAGGGTTACCCCTAGATATTTTAGAGAATCAGACCATATTATTATTGAATTTTGATAATTTAAATTTGGAATCTGTTTATTGCGTTTAGTTGTTATGAGCATGGCCTGAGTTTTATCATCGTTTATTTTGATGTTCCAAGATTCCGCCCATTCGTTTATGGAGTCTATGTGATTTTTCGAGTCTTATGTGTTTGTTGTTTATTGAGTATATGCATGTGTCGTCTGCGTATATGAAAAGTTTTGTGTGTGGGTGTCTTGGGATGTCTGTTGTATATAATGTGTATAGTGTAAGCGACAAAGGCGAGCCTTGGAGGAATCCTGCCTCTATGCGCCTTGCGGTTGATAGTGCTGTGTTTATCTGTGTTGCGAAGGTTATGTGTTTAAGGAACGATGCAATGAGTTGTGTTAGTGGCGGTGTTATTTTGTATAATCGTTCTAGTTTGTGTATGAGTCCTCCATGCCAAACTTTGTCGAAGGCTTTTTCGACGTCGAGGACTACAACTCCGGTCGATGCCCGTTTTTGCAGTCGTCTAGTCGCCTCCTCGACTAATCTGGCTAGTTGGAGCTCAGTTGTGTGCTGTCTTCTGAACCCAAGTTGTTCTTCTGGGTAACAGTGTTTTGTGTTATGTGAGTGTATTTCCAGCATAACATACTCCGTCAGATGGCTCAGTGATGAAAGCAAGCTAATGGGTCGCCAATTCTGAGGAAAGATCAATTTTGGTTTGATTTTGGGGGTAGTATCACTTTTGCTTTTTCCAAGGCTTTGGAAAGTGTTTTAGTTATAGTATAGTGTTAATGATGTATATGAGTTTGAGTAGGGCTGTTTCTGGTAAGTTTTTGAGTGCTCTGTTTGGTATGTTGTCGTGACCGGGTGCTCTTTTCCGGTTCAATTGCGCAATTTCTGTTGTGTTGGTTGGTTGTGTTTCGTCATCTGTGTTTATGGCTGTTTGTATCTCTTCGGTGAACCTAGCAACTTCGTTGTCTAGCTCCTCCTTGGAGGCGATGTATGGTAGGTTTTGCATGTTTTAAGTTAAGTTTTCTTTGAAAGTGTTCCATTGTATGAAATGTTGAATATGTGCTTGTTGGTGTTCGTGTATGTTGTTTATTGTGATACTAATCGGAGAATGAGCCGATGCAGATAAATACTCCAAGTTGTCTATCACAACATTGTGTGCGATGTTTTGTGTTAGTGCTATGTGTCCAGTATATCTGCGAGTTCATGATGAAAGTGAGTCGGTTCGAGTGGAGCGTGTACTCTGTAATGTCGTTCTTGTGAAGCTCTTAGCATTGTAGTGCCGCTTGTATTAGTGGCCCTGCATCTCCAAGATCTATGTTTGGAGTTAAAGTCCCCTGCCGCAAGGATAATGTATAGTTGAATAGTTTAGTGATTTCGTCTAGTGTTAGTTTGTGTGCTGGTGATTTATACACTGAGTGAATGGCAATATCTCCATCAGTTAGACTGACTTTGATGCTTGTCACTTTCAGTATATCTGATTGTGGTGGTTGTATAGTGTGATGAGTAATGTTGTTTTTAACAAAAATAGCAGTGCCGCCCCCCATACGCTGGGTCTGTCGTTTCTGTAAATTGTGTAATTTTTTATGTGTAATTTCGTGTGTGGGCGTAAATGTGTTTCTTGAATGAGTGCAATATCGATATTGCTTTCAGTCAGGTAGTCAGCGAACTCATGTCTTTTGGGGTAAAGAGAGTTCGCGTTCCACCTGACTACAAATAAATGTTTCGGATTATTAGCCGTTGAAATTAGCGAATAATTTCATTGTCGGACTTCTATTAATTATTTCTGAAATTTTATTCAGTTTTGCTACTATGTCTTGTTCGGACACAGTTAGAAAAGTTATCAGACCGTTGGGTTGCGGCATTGCACTCGTATTAGTGTTGTTGTTTATAGGTTCTTTAGTGAATGGTTTTGTGATTTGTTGTGGTTTTTATTCTCTGGATGCTGTTGCAGCTGATTTCGACGCCGGGTGATTGGCCGGCGGAGTCGCGGAGCAGGCCTCCCTGCCGCCTGTGTCTTCCTTAGTCTTCGTCGTGGTTGTTGTGTTTGTATTTGTTCTTTCTTCTTAAGTGGCGAGGTACATGCACTCGAAGTACGACCAGTCGCCTCTTTAAAAGGCCAACGCTTAAACGATTTTATTTGATAGCGATGCTACCGCCAAATGATTTTTGTGATGCAGGCACAATACTAAAAAGCTCTGTGCTGCTATCAGTCATTAGGGCAATTGCACTACTACACTTTGGCCACTGTTTGAATTTCGGAGAGCGAATTTAAAACACGTGTTGCCACCGCGACCGAAGGCCGAATGCAACAGTATCTCTCTAGGATTAAAGCGGTATTTAAGTGCTGCTTAATAAAAAAGGGGGGGAACTGCACATTAGATGACCACAGCGGAAGGTGGTCCTAGAAAGGAAGATAATCATCAGTTATATAGGAAAGAAGCGTGTATCATACTGTTACGTTTTTCCCATGTGTTCTGACGAAGTTACAACTTTTACTATTTTAAACTAATACTCTCTTTATTCTTTATCACTGTATACAATTAAACACACTAAACTACTCATAACTTTACAACTAAAAGCTCTGTACAATTCAGCACTCAATGATTAACTCCCTGCAACTCGCCTCTAACTGCATATCGTAGAGAAAATCGTACGGCTTGCAGTACAACCATTTTCTGTACACACGATGCAACATATCGTACTGCAGCATTTCAGATTATTGCAGTTGCGGTGTAGAAGCGGTAAAAGCCAGCAAACAGTGTTCTTTTTCATTGTTTCTTTTGTCCCTTCTGGGAACAATTCCTTAAATTTATTAAATAGAATTTCATAACTGTAATTCTTCTTTATTTTATTTGCATAATCCCTTGATTTTACGTCCTATAGACAGCTATTTTCTCTATACACTTCAATAAACTCCTCCCCGAATGCTTTGTTTTTAATATCCATAATAGGTAATTAAAATCGACAATAACAACAACCACATACACTCGGGCGTACAATATAATGGTAATAATGATAACTGCCGCAGCCGTGACTCTATACACGTACCAACTTGCGTCCAAACACGATCGTTGATACGATATTTTATGGAAGCTCCGTACTGCGAACGATACGACAACTACGTACTGCGAAGCATCCAATTTACCTACACACGCTACGATTTATCGTTACTGCAACAGTTTCGCCCGATATCGTACCGCATGCAGTACGCTAAATCGTTACGTGTGTAGGCCGTTTATCAGCTATTGATATGCAATCTAAAATCTATCGCGATAACTCCGGACGAAGCGAGGCCTCTCTATATCATTCTCGACCAGGCATCAGGAGAATTGCAAAGTTCCTATGAGTCTTACGTAGATCCGACAACGCTAGTTCTATAGGGTAGCACAAAAATATTCGGATGGTTGCTAGCCGTGATAACACTCTATAACAACTACTACAAACACAACGTACTCTTGGGTCCTAACCAACCATTTGCGCAAGCACTATCAACAAATGGCGTTAATCTATGGCGATCACCGCTACAGGATTACTTCTGACATGTAAATGCATACCCCGGGTGTGCGTTGTTTCACTATTAAGTAATTCGGTCGAAGACCTGCAGTAGCTAATGAGGTATTAACCCAAATTAACCCACACTAACTCAGCAAAGCTATACTAATGCAGGTGATTTAAACATAATCTCAAAATATCAAATTCACGGTTATCAAGCAAGCAAAGAGTTGGTAATATAAAAAAAATAATTTGCGTAGCTACTGGTCGGAGTCATAAAACATCAGAAACCGTAGAATATCTTGACTTCAAAACCAAAAATAATGATATGGTAAAAGTACAAGATCCTCGTGTTGTGCAAGCAGTCTCTAAAATTCAGATCCCCAGAATGATTGCCAATCTTCCGGGGATTCGTTACCAGAGAAAAAAAAATAGTGTGGTTGTAGACCGCACGCCAAACTTGAAACTTCATCCATACAAAACAGAAACAGAGACTAGCCTACTGGCCTGTACAGTATATTAGGTATACAGCGCATAACTCTCTCTCCCCATATTTTACCACATGTTTTCTTTTAAATAATAAAATAAACTTTTTATTTTATGCAAATTCGCTGACACAAATGGTAGAACATATTATACAGTAAAGCCCAGTCCGGTCAATGATCGATTCTTGTCTGAGAAAGATAGGTGAGTTTGACGGGAATGACTGAAAGAGATAAAGATAAGAGATGGTTATCCCATGCTGGGTTTGAATTGTGAACAGGCCGGAAGCAAAATTCTCCTCGACATGACACTGTGTAACTATCTTCTTCTGTCCTTACCAACGCTATATTTCCCTTTCTACTTTCGATCGCCTCGCGCCGTATCACACATTTCGTAACGCATCACACATTTCGTAACGTGTTTGTAACGCGTTCACCAGTTTACTCTTTAGGAGGGTTGTCCTAAAAAATTTTCACTTCAAAAAAACAAGAAGAAGGCCCAGATTGAATTGCTTTTGATTAGTTTGTCTAGTTTGGCTTATTGTGGGTTAGTTTTGATTAGAATGTTAGAGATACAAAACATTTTAAATATTTTGGAATTTTGATTTATCGGTATTATTGTGTTACTGACACAAAGTTAATATCATCAACCCACTTACCTACTAAGTCCAGTGCACTGTTCACTACAACGCGCTTGAATCTAGAGGTAGGCAACGATTGCATTATAATGCTGATGCCGGTAGTCGATTCATTTAATCTGCAAAAACCAATTATAAATATTTTTTAGTGTTTATTTGAAAAATGGGATTGATAACCGTATAAAATATGCTATTCCTATTATTATCTAACACCTTCATCAATATAAGATTTAGGTAATTGATCCGCTAACCAATCTTGACATGCTGGAGTGTCAACGTATGTTTAAATTGATTGCCTGGTATGTCCTAGAATATAAATAATTTCGATTCCTCTAGAGTAGATGAAAACTAGTGAAAGTTGATGGAGGTGCAATTTCAGTTATAACCCTCGTTTCTTGTATAGATGGAAGTTAACTGCCAAAGGCGATACTAGTATCAAAAAATAATGGTAATACCGATGAAAAAATAGGAGTTCTTAAAGTTTTAAAGTCATGTAATTTGGAGATTTGATTTTCTCATATGAGTCTCTTCAGAATTGATAAGTAATACCCTTGCAAAATAAAAAAACCATCTGCATTTTTATATATATCAAAGATAAAATAATCTCTAATAAGACCTTGATTTTGAGATGAAATATCATCGATAATTATAAGAGAATTTGGTTTAATATCATGTGGGAAGATAATATTTTCATCAGTCATATATTCAAAAAATCCATTTTCTTATGGGTTGCAGCAGATTTCTTAAATATTCATACTTGGACTGACGTCATGATTTTGAATATAAAGAAATATTTTCGAATCTAATTCCATTGGGATCTTCAACTAATGTAATAACTGCATTCGTTATTCCACTTCCACTTCATCTAACCATAAGACATCTTTTTGAAATTCCACCAAATAAATCACCATGTTTTTTAAACGTTTTAACTAATTTTTATCATGATGGTTTCCAATTAGCTAAACTGCCCGAATAATAAGAGTCTTTTCAAACGAAGTATTTTAATGGAAACTTATGATAAGTAAAAATAAATAAAAATAGGGGGAACTAACTACAGTAAAGGTCAAAGTCAATGGGAAAACTGTAGATGGATTATGGGAAAATATTAGTTAACCTATTATTGAATACCATGAATGTTTTATTGTTGCGTTATCGAAATAGCGAAGGTAGCATCCAGTTACTTCACTGGCTAAATTTTCATGAAAGTGACAATTTTCATAAAAATAAATTATAATTCATTAGCTCAATTGTTATGAAAGCGCGATGTCGTAGTTACGTTTACGATTAAACGTATTAGTTTAATCGTAAACGTAACTACGACATCCTCGCTTTCATAACAGACGAAAAAGGAATAAAGCTATCCAGCGACAAGATCCTCAAAAGGCACGAAATCAGCAATAAAGGCATTAATGCCAGTTTGTGGAAGCCATGGGGGACGGTCGACATGGACAAAGGCCAACTATGGACCTTCGCGATGGACAACAAATCACTCGAAGGTCTTACAAGCCTCGACATAAGACCATACTTTGGATTCGGTAGGCTAAAATTCCGCAAAAAAAACGAATAAAAAGCCACAAGAACAGGAGGGAAAAGAAGCTGGGGAGCGTGCTACAGGCTCCCCAATATCCACAGAAGTGGAAAACGCAGAGAGGGAAGAGGTAGTCTGAGAATATCAGGAGTTTTCCCACCACCATAGTGGCGTAAGTCCGCTGAAGAGGCTTCAAGCCGAACAGCAAAGGATCATAGTACCTATGGAAGAGGAGGACCTTCGGAGAAGCAGGCCTTCAACCCCAAAAAATCGCTAATATATACATCATCCAAATAAATCTGCTTCATGCAAAGGCCCCTTCCGCCGTGCTATGCAAGAGGTTTGCAAAGGAAGAGATCGATATTGCGCTAGTACAAGAACCCTGATAGGTGAACAAAGGAGCCATTCGAGGTTTCAGAACCCAAGGGGCTATTACGCCAAGAGTCTGTTTCCTCTACAATAGCAACGGAATTAACTGTATGCTAATTCCGGAGCTCTGCTCCGGCGATGCATACAGTAATAACTGCAGAAGGCACAAGTCCTGGACACTCTGCAGCGCCTACTTCTACAACGACGATACGATCGATGGTAGGACCTGTCCCCAATCTATTTTGGACAAGAGAAGAAGTCAACCACTAATTATGGGTGGCGATGTGAACGCCCATGACACATTCTGGGGCAGTGCAAACACTAACATAGAGGTGAGTCCGTTTTCGAATTTATCCTAGAGGGGGAGAGGGTTATGCATAGCCAATAAAGGTTCAGAACCTACATTTGATACAGCAACCAGGCGGGAAGTATTAGATATTACCCTATGCATCCAAGACTGTTACGACTCGATAACTAATTGGCATGTCTCTAATAAACCATCATGTTCAGACCATCGCATCGCCAAAATACAATATCTCACTAACTTCGTCATTGACACCAAGAGAATCTGGAGCAAAAGCTCAGGGGTGGAAATGCGACAATAGTCACAACGAAGGGTCTGGATTTAGCAGCTGAGCAGCTACGCAAGACAGTTTTGGAAGCCTTCAACAAAAACTGCCCAGAAACTATCAGACAACAAAACACAAAAACAGTCTGGTGGAACCAAGATAGACTAAGGTCTGAGGTGGGAAGGCTGTTTAACAAAGCCAAAATGAACCAAGACTGGAATACATATAGAGAAAAATTAACGCAGTACAACAGAGAAATTCGCAGGGTCAAAAGAAACTCGTATCGGGAGTTCTGCGGAAAGATAGCCGGAACAAAGGAGTGCGCAAGAGGGCACAAAGTTCTGGCCGTCGAAAGTACTGCGGGTGAAGCTGGACATCTAAAGAAACCAGATGGCACGTTTACCAGCTCCACAAAAGAAACTCTGGTACTACTGGCGGACACACATTTCCCAGGGTCCAGAGTCATAAACAATCAGAGCAGGCCAGAACCAACAGCAACGCATGCAAGGCCAGAAAAAAAAACAGATTACAAAAGGACGAGACTGTTACATTTGAAAAAATTAAATGGGCAATAAGAGAATTTCAGACTTGTAAGTCTCCCGGACCAGATGATCAGAAAGGGCAGGATATACTAATGCCACACATCTGCAAGATACTCAGAGCACGCATAGCTTGGGGCCACACGCCAGCGGTATGCCAAAGGACAAAAGTCGTGTTTTTGCCAAAAATAGGCAGGGCACCTTAACAAACGCCAAAGTCATACAGGCCAATAAGTCTAATTTCATTCCTGCTTAAAACACTGGAAAAACTAGTCGATCGGTATATCCGCGACAACATTCTCTCAACAAAATCCCTTCACGAGCGTCAATATGCGTACCAACCAGGAAAGTCTACCGATTTGGCACTGGACAACCTAAATAGACTCCTGATGAAGGCAATAGACGATAAGGGAGTGGCACTAGCCACCTTTCTGGACAAAGACGGTGCTTTCAAAAACGTTCCAGCCAAATCGCTGGTTAAGGCACTCAAACACAAAGAAATCCCCCCAACCATCTGCAACTGGATCCAAACAAACCTAAGGTATAAATAACTACCACCATAGGTGCGGATACGGTTACGGCGCGGGTGGGGAAGGGCTGCCCCCAAGGAGGGTTCCTATCGCCACTATTGTAAGCTTTTCTGGTAGATAGTCTACTAGACAAGATGGAAAATGAACGGTACTTCTGCCTATGCTACGCAGACGACTTAGTCATAGTAGTAAGGGAAAGGAACATGGGCTATGTTTCAACAAGAGCACAAAAGGCCTTGAACATAGAAAGCAAATGGTGTAAAGAGGAAAATCTGTCGATTAATCCGCTCTAAAACCACAATAGTCCCATTCACAAAGAAAAAAAACATTGAAGGATCTGAAAACCCAATGCTCAGCAGGATAATAATTCCCTTTTCCAAGGAAGTCAAATACCTAGGTGTCACTTTTGACCAAGGTATGACTTGGGGCCCGCATCTTAGCAAGGTCACTTAGAAAGCAAAAATTGCACTGGGCAGATGCAGGCGACTTTGCGGGAGAAACTGGGGGATGATCCCCGAATTGAATCTCTGGCTGTACAAAATGGTCGTGAGGCTCATGCTCACCTATGGCTCTATAGCCTGGGGCATAAAGGCCACGCAAGCAGGGCAATCAGGCAACTAGAAAGCGTACAAAGGCTGGCATGTCTGTGTGTCTCGGGGCCGATGAGAACAACCTCAACTGCAGCACTGGAAGTCCTGCTAAATCTACCTCCATTACATATCCTCATACAGGGGAACGTAAGAATGGTACAATATCGGCTCAAGCAAGGCAACAAGCCCATCAATACCTCTTCGAAATGCCATCAGACGAAACAACCCCCTCCTATGGGTTTGATAGACCCTTCTCAGTAGCAATTGTAGGCAGGGAAGAATGGGAGGGGGCCTCCTATAAAAGCGGACTAAGAATGATATACCGACGCGACGGCTCTAAGACCAGTAAAGGGGTGGGAGCCGGGGTCCACGGACCAAGGACAAGTATTTCCATAAACATGGGCAGTCAAGCCACAGTGTTCCAAGCAGAGGTCGCGGCAATTCAACACTGCGCCATGGAGATAGAGAAATTGAACGTTAGAAAAAACAGGGTAGACATATACTCCGACAGTCAGGCCACCTTAAAAGCAGTTAGTGCACACAAGGTCAGATCTAGACTAGTTAAAGACGGCATAAGTGCCCTTGAAGAGGTCGGTCGTAACAATAAGCTCACCATTGCGTGGGTTCCGGGACATGAAGGCCATCGAGGCAACGAAGAAGCCGACAATCTTACAAAACGGGGCGCAAGTAAGGTTACTTTGGGGCCTGAGCCGTACTGCGGGATAGCAGGGAGAGTCTTCAAAACAGCAGTTAAAAGCTGGATGGATAAACAATCTCTAAACTGGTGGTTACAAACACCGGGGCAACTACAGGCCAAAAAGTTCATAAAACACCGCTCCCCACAATTCACGGCAGATCTACTTAAGAGGAGTCGCAAGACGATAAGAATGTTAGTGGGTCAGCTAACGGGGCACTGTAGAACAGACACATGGAAAAGATCGGCCTGGCAGATAATAGCCGTCGCAGGTTCTGTTAGGAGGAAGTGGCAACTCCAAAACACGTGTGGTGCGAGCGTGAGGCTCTCTGCAGGCTCAGGTATGCAAGGCTAGAGGAGTCCAAACCAGGACCTGCAAGGTACATGGAGGCGCCAGTACTCCATTTGTGGAGTCTGATTAGGAAGACCAGACTGGCTGAGGTTCTCTAAGTGTGGTTCGGAGTGGTTCAATAAACCTGCATAGGTTGCAGTGGCAGAGGCGGGTACCAGCGCCAACTTTCTTTAATTCTATTCTATTCTAAACGTATTAGTTATGACAGCTTGACGGATCACATTCATATTTGGTACCTTTCATGATAAACTTACTTTTAAGTTATATTTTTGTATTCTCAAGTAATTTGACTTGTTTACTAAATTGTTTATGACATCTGAAAGTTTAATTTACAAATTACTGCTTGGTAAGTGATTATTTACCGATCAGAAAGCGGTAAGTAAATAACAATAATTATACTCAATTATTATAGATTTTTGTTTATTTATTTTTGTTAACAATAATATTAAAACTATAATTTGAATAAATATTAAATATTAGCTGAATTTTGTTTTGCACAGAATCTTCGCTCAGCTACTGACGATGACCACCATCAACGGTGTCTTTTAAGGCCCAAAATATTAGTAAATTTATTAGCCAAAATGGTGGCAGAACTTCTTTAGAAAGCTTGCCCAGTGTAAAAAAGGGGATTTTGCAAATTCAGGCCTTTTTAAATTTTTATTTTGCTTACTAGTTTCAATAAAAATTCGCTATTTTAGTAGGTTTTGATTTTAAAGCGGAGTGTGCGCACTTTGCTATAGAAAAATGTCATCTGTAAAATAATGACACATTTTTCGCACTAAATACCGTCAAACAACTAGGTCATTATGTGTCAGTTGTAGAAAATAGTATATTGTGCAACAAGTTCTGAAAAGAAGACTTTTCACACGAATGAGACAGTTTGGTGACACGAGCCATAGGCGATTGTCATAAAGGCTCATGAGTGTGAAAATTCTTTTCAGCACGTGTAGCACACTATACTTTTTCTACGACTGCTACATACAAGGTACCCCACTGGGATTTTTTTTTGTAAGGTGGTCGAACCGATTTATTGGCACCCTCCCGGCAACAGGGAGGGTAGTGTGGGGGTCTCCCTGCACGTATTCTATGCAGGAAACTACCCACCAAACCACCGCCATCGACGAAGACACGCCCTCGCGTCTTCGCATTTTTGGTTACGGGTTTCCCTGAATAACCATTGCCTCTTAGAGAATTTACCACTCTGCCCTTTATTTAGGGCACCTCTCTTTGGTGATCCTCTTAGTTCTGTCTTTTGTGGTAAGAAGTTTAAAAGGGGGAAGGTTTAGTCCATCACCCTTACTAGTATCTCCTTTAGCCTCTTGTAATAAAGTCTCCTCCTCTATCGGGTCATAGTTATAGAGCTCTCTAAGTTCAGTATTAGCATGAATTGTAATATTTTCATAGAATTTTATCGCCTTATGTCTAATAAAAACAGTTAGAATAGTCCACTCCAGATCTTTGTGTATATCATTATTTCTGATATACCACGGTGCGTTTACAGCTTTGCGTAGGGCTTGGTTTTCTGTTGACATGATCTTCTTTATATTCGTCTTGCTTACCAATCCAGCCCATACAGATGAGCAATATGTGAGTTGTGCTCTTATGATCGTTTTGATTATAATCAGTTTAGACGCTAGATCCAGCTCGCTATCGCGATGCCAACATTCCTGATTGTCTAGTTTATATATTCGTCGATTTCATTTTGTAGAACTTCGCTGATAATCTGGGGGCTCTGTGTCTGAAAAGAAATGCTGTGTCATCCGCATAAAGTCCAATGATACCTCTATTGGTACTGGGTATATCACTGGTATATATGTTGTAGAGGATGGGTCCTTAAACAGATCCCTGTGGAACTCCGGCGTTAACTACTCTAATATCTGATAGCTCATTTCCCACTCTCACCTGAAAGGTGCGTTCATTTAGGTAGCTTTTTTCAGGCTACAGATCTTCAACGGGAAGCCCATTTTTATCAGCTTACATATAAGACCATCATGCCAGATCTTATCAAAGGCTTTTTCTATGTCCATAAATACTCCCCCTGTCACCTGTTTTAAGTTGAAACCTTCTACTATATATTCTGTAAATCGGAGGACTTGCTGCTCAGAAGAGTGCTCAGATCTAAACTCAAACTGAGCGGGTGGCATAATCTCAAGTTCATCGACTGATTTCATTAGTCTCCTTTTAATTGCTTTTTCAGCAACTTTTGAGCTGGCTGATAACCAGCTGATTGGTCTGTAACTCCCTGGAAAAGTAAGACCTTTTCCCTCTTTTCCAATCACGAATATTAATGAATGCTTCCAGGCTTTCGGAAAATAATTTAATCTCAGTATTGAATTTATTAGATTGGTTATGTAAACTCGCCCCACTTTAGGGATTTCCTTCAACAATTTATTAGTAATACAATGTCCTCCTGGAGCCTTTTTCGTGCGCAAGTGTTTTATTATATTTCCTACTTCTTCTGGGGTAACAAAGTCATCAACCTTTCCTTTACTTTCCTGTTCACTTAGTCCCCTGAATACGTTTTCTACATCTTCCTCAGTGTCTTCTTCTTCCTCTATATCAGCATCCTCTAGTTGATTGTTTGTAAATGTTATCTCTAAGCATTCAGTAATTGCGTCGGCTTTGTCTTTATTTTGATAGGCGAGTCCATTTACCTCCCATGAATCGGTGGAATGCGAGAGGGTTCCCTTCTTAATTTGGTTTTCCAGCTTTCATTCCTATGTGTCTTTAGCATATCTTTCATTATATTTGTATGCTAGTTCAGCTCTCTCCTTGTGTTTTCGTTCTTGTCCTTTGCGTATTTTCTACGCAATCTTCTATTTTCCCTAATAATATTTCTAAGTTCTGCTGGTAGTGATTCCAGAGAGCCTTTCTCTATTGTATTGACCACAGAACATTCATTGTAAGCATTAGCCATGTAATCAGCCAGTTTTATCGCAGTTTGTTCAATCTGATTTTCGTTTTGTATTTTCCCTACTTTAATGATTTCTTCTAGTTTCTTCCTATAAGCAACCCAGTAGGTTATTGTTCTCTTATATTGCATTTTCATCGAGACTCCCTCTCCAATTCGTAACTGTACAAGATTATGATCCGATGAGCCTATGCTCAAGCTGTTTATTCTATAATATTTATTCAAGCTTCTGACAATGGCCACATCTAGTACCTGAGGAATACCTATGGCATATGGAAGATATTTTGGCTCGACCGGACCTAGAACAACCGCTCCCATTTCTTCTGCCGTTCCAGCCAGGATTTTGCCGCTTGGACATTGATAAGTGCTGTTCCAGGACCGGTCTTTAGAGTTAAGGCCACCCATGGCAATGGTGGGCATATTATCACTAAATAAGCCCCTTATTTCCGCCTTCTGTATATGTACCACGGGCCTCTTATAGACAGATATAACTTTAATTCGTCTAGGACCTATGAATAAGACTATGGATAGGTTCTCAATGTCTCCTCCTTCAATTGAATTTTGCATATAGTTCTATAATCTTCATTCAAGCTTCTGACAATGGCCACATTTAGTACCTGAGGGATACCTATGGCATATGGAAGATATGTTGGCTCGACCGGACCTAGAACAACCGCTCCCATTTCTTCTGCCGTTCCAGCGAGGATTTTGCCGCTTGGACATTGATACGTGCTGTTCCAGGACCGGTCTTTAGAGTTAAGGCCACCCATGGCAATGGTGGGCATATTATCACTAAATAAGCCCCTTATTTCCGCCTTCTGTATATGTACCACGGACCTCTTATAGACAGATATAACTTTAATTCGTCTTGGACCTATAAATAAGACTATGGATAGGTTCTCAATATCTCCTCCTTCAATTGAATTTTGGATATAGTGTTGTAAGTCCTTTCTTATTAGTACAGCAACCCCCCTTTTACCAGGGGCTCTACCATTACTGCAATAAAAGGTGTAGTTTGGAAACGTCATCCTAGCATCTTCCCCAAGTAATGTTTCCTGCAGTAACACTACTTGGGGTTGATTGTCCTCTAAATATAAAATAACTTCACTTTTTCTGGTTTTTAAACCATTAACATTCCACGACACTACATCCAGCTTATACATTTAAATCGTCGAAAATTTCTTTAAGCGCCTGCAGGAGCGCGTTTTTAATCTGTGCTACTTGGGTTGTGCTTCCTTTCTGTTGGCTTCTAATTTCATTTGGTGGCTTCATATTATTGGGAACTGCACTATTAGTGGGTTTAGATATCCCCTGTTTGTTACCATAAATCAGCTGATACCTAGGGCATCCTGTGTAGTTTGCGGGGTGTCCTTCTTGACCGCATATTACGCATTTGGCATTTCTGACGTTCGGGTCTTCTGGTTTTTGGAGCGTACACTCTCTTGAGGGGTGGTTCCCTGCACACTTTACGCATCTATCTTCCATATGACAGCTTGCCTGCCCGTGTCCGTATCGTTGACACTTAAAGCATTGTGTTGGTCCAGGATGTTTATTTTTCGGCACTAGTTTTACCACCATGTCAAAGACTCTATTTACCTCAAAAATTTCCTTTTTTGTCATTTTGACTGTGAAAAGTGGAAGTGGTCTCTTGGTTTTAAAATCAATCATTCTATTTACTTCCACGTCGTGGAATCACATATCACTCAATTCTAATCCTATACATTCTATTGAAGTGTCGCTATCTAAAGCTCTCAACACTCCATGAAGCTTCTTCTCCGCTTCTAACTTATATGAGTAATATGGTATTTTCACATCAGTTAAGTATTTTGTCATCTTTCTGTGCGCCTCTTCGGTTTTAACGTATATCTTTAAGTCATCTCCTTGCTTTTTAGCATAGTCTAGGTCGATATCAGCCTGTTTTAATTCAGCCCTAATATCTATCCAACTCCTGTTAACGTGGAGGGTTATTGGTGGAATCGTTTTAACTTGCTGTGCATTGGAAATTGTTTCCTTTTCTACTTCAGGGACTATCTGTTTTTTCCTCTTTGGAGCGGCTTCTCCGCTGCTCAGTCTGGGCCATTCCTCATCTTCTTCTCTAGTATTTGCTTCAGGTTGAGTTGGCTGAATTGGCTGAGATTCTACCCTTCTATTTTATTCTCTTAATTATTCAAGAGTGCCTTTTGGTACTCTCATCTCCTCCCTTATGTCCCTAAGCTCCTCTTGTTCGGTTTCTGTAATTTTTCTTACTTCTGCAAGCTTTCTTTTTGCCTTCTGCCCCTGCTTTATATCCATCTCTTCATTGGAAGCATTTTTGCTCTTCTGTGCCGGGCCTCCGCTTGTTGATGGTGGTGGACCGCCTCCTTTACTCTTTTGACTGTGGGGTTTCCCTCACCCTCTCATATTGGCGTCACTATTTACTACACCACACTGGGAGTGTGGTAGAAAATTACATGCTATATGGAAAACTTTTTTTATTATTGATTTATCAGAAAATTTTATTCCTAATGGAAAAAGCTACGTGAGTAAGAGATTCTCGCTAAAGTATAACTAGGGGCACAGTCCTAAAATGGGGCCACCGGTGTGGGCTCCCTATTTTCCAAATATTTTGAAAAAGAGGCTCCGGGGGCGAAGACCTAAAATGAGGCTCCAGGGGGGCGAAACCCTTGAATGGGGCTCATGGTATACAGATGGTTGTGCAGATTTGGAAATGGAACTCCTAGGGGCGAAGCCCTAAAATTGGGCCCCAGGCCTTAAAAGGAACCCCAGGCCTTAAAAGGAATACAGAAACTGTATTTTGTGCTCTCCATATTTTCAAAATAATTGAGGTCCCGTATCAGTAGATAAGCTATAGAAATTCTAGAATAAATTCGGCAAATTTTTAACGTAAAAAATCAAAGTGCGTAGTTATTTTAGGTCCGTTAACCTGCCCACCGCCCCCCCCCCCGCATTGATTTTTTTCTTCAAAACGCTAGCACAGGACCTTGAGATCTAGCACAACCTAGCACAACCTAGCACAATTTTTTTTTAGAGCTAGCACACTCGTAGTAATAAGGATATCCTCTAATTTATGCGGGGTGGGGGGGGGTTTTGGGGCTAGGTTAACGCTAGCCCCCCCGCACCTTTTTTAATTGTAATACTGGCCAGCACAGCTTCTTTGGAGCTAGCACAGTCTAGCACAACTAGAAAAAATGCTAGCACAACTACATTTTTGAAAATAATAGACCACAAATGCGGGGGGGGGGGCTAAGTTAACGTTTGGGTTCCTTTGAGGGTTGGTAAAGATAATTGTTATGCACAGCAAGCTTAAACCTAGCACAGGCTAGCACAACCATTTTGAGAGCTAGCACACCCCTACAGTTGAATATATAGGGGATGGGGTGAAT
>MU182831.1:197599-218232 GCA_016904865.1 Pissodes strobi
TTATGCTCTTATGCTACGGTGTTATGCGAAGTGTCTGTGAAGGCCTTTAGGGTCGAACAGTACAAGCCGAACACTGCGTGACTAAAAGGAAGTTAAGTCGCTATCTTGCGGGCTCCAAGTGCCACTGTCTATGGATTTGAAATATTTATTTTAAAATTTATTTTTTTACTCTTTTCTTCTTAATTCTATTAGAACCCTCTTCTAAGTTTTAGCTAATAATAGCGGATATGGAATATTCGCTGTTTCAGAATAAACACTGCGCGATTATCCCGTTTTCTAACCTTACATGTAAAAATAAGGTTATCTAGAACAGACATTTACCAAAATGATCCGTCAAGCACTTTAGTCCATCAATATCGCAGTAACTTCTTTTATCTGAAAAAAAAATGTGTACTTAAATTAGCAGTAAATTTCTTATATAGTATTATTTGTAGGCATATAGCTTACACATCTTCTTTTCGACATAATTTTGGGTCGCATAGGAGGTAAGAAACAAAGAAACCGTTAGAAGAAAGCAACATCTACTGTATAGTAATTCGTGTTAAAAGCTTACAGTACTGCGAACCAATATAGCTCTATACCCTTTCCATTCCTAACTTTGAAAGAGCCACCACATGGTACACTACAGATGGTACCAGAGGTTCCATTTTGGTGCTAACCTTGGTACCCTCTAAGATGTGATAGTTCTTTGAAAGTTAAGATAGTCAACCTCACCCGTTTTTCTTCTGTACTATCCAAATTGTCCAAAAGCTCGATTTTCATTCGTTTCTATCTTCTAAACTAATAACTTTATGGGTAGGACACATTCGTCCAATCATATCGTTATACTCTATCTTCCTCCCATTGGCCGTACAACAATATTTGAAAATTCCCTTTCAAAACTGTCACGCAGTCCAGGAATCGACTGCGTGAGTATTGAAAGGGAATTTTCAATTAATATTCCCGCCAGACTCAAAGACCTTTTATTACCTAATAATTAAAAATAAAACAATTTAATAAGTGCTGTATTACTCCGAAGATGGCTCTGGCGATGTTTAGTTATCTAGTGGTGAATTAAGCGTTTACTTTCGACAGAGAGAAAACAACTAGGAGAGGCGACAAAAAGCGTCGGCACCTTTCATGTTGTTGTACCCGTTTTTGGTGACCTTGACTCTGCTCCGTTGACAACAATACCACGATGTATCGGGAGAAATAGTTATTTGTTTTACTAGGCAGCAAAGTAGTAGATTGACTGCCGCGGCTGATAGTTCATAGCCGAGCGTAGCGAGGCTAGGAATTCAGCTAAGGCAGTCAATCTACTTTGCTGCCGAGTTGAACATATATTTTTTTCTCCGATTGTTTATAATGATATATGTATATTGTATATTTGCAAATTATTACAATTCCCACAATCTTTTTATTTTTCCTGTAGTGATAACTTAAGACAAAATTTGATAGAAATCGCAATTGTTGGAACGGTTGGTCGCTATGGAAATGTATATGTCCATAATAATTATAGTTTGACAACTTATGTCAAACGTTTTATTCCCATGGAGACTAATCACTTTGCTGCCTAGGCAGCAAAGTACTTACTTTGCTGCCTGGACAGGAAAAGTAATACTTTGCTGATTGATATGTGTCTGCAAAATTAATATTTGCTGTCAATCGGAGAAAAAATATTTTAAGCTAAGGACATTGACATCTGATCACCTGAAATCGGTTGATGATGTTTTGATTTTGACAATTATACCCTTTGTGCTTGGGCATGCGCATACAAAATCGATTGACTGGCTGCCGCCTCTCCTTTTAGTTATTTTCTCCCTGCTTTCGACGTTTAGGTAGTTCCATGGTTACCACCAGAGTATCTGGTTACCACGTTCGACTAACAATTTACAGATCCTAGGTTCGATCCATACAACCTTCCAAGACGTCTTGCAATTAAAAATAAAATAATTTAATATTTAGATGCTATATTATTTCGAAGATGGCGCTGCAGAGAATGGATTTAATATTTTAAAGCTTGACCCCGATAATATTTAAAGACTCAGATGAGAACTAAACGTTTACTTTCGACTGCTTCAAAAGTTTAATTATTATCACGTTCGATTAGCAATCTGGAAGTCCTGGTTTCAATCCCAATGCCCACAGCACTTCAAGGCTTTTGGTAATTATAACTAAAATAATTTAATATTTAGTATTTAGTAAAAGCTATAATATACAATTTTTTAATTTTATTGGGTTTTATTAAAATTGTTTATTTAATCTGTTTCAGACTATAGATGCCCAGCGCTATTATGAAAATCCGTATTTTATGATATTGCGCAAATGTACACTCTATTCCGTACATTACCTAGTTTATAGCACAACCACTTCAGATATATTGTAGACTACAAGAAAAGGTTATGCACATAATTTTAGCCATTGAGTGCGTGTACATCGCAAAAACTGACTCCATAATTCAACCATTCACATGTTAATGTGATGCATGGAAACAAAGATACTATTACAAAGTCTTTGGATTTGGTGCTATGTTTGTTTTATTTTTGTGGTTATTAACAGTAAATTACATAAATAGTCAAATCAAATAACGAGGTTTAGGTTTATTTAATTAGACAGCTGTTTGATGTCAAATAACATTTCAAATCGAGTTATCGGATAAAATGCACTCCGTCCACCGGTACACATCGCTTGAAAAACATGATTGAGTTAATTTGCTGCTCGAAATCGAGGTGACGACCGCGTATATCGCAGCTTTTTAGCGGATTGAACTGCATCCAATCGGTTGAAATGTATCGATTTTCACGATATACCCGTAGTCACTGAAAAAAACATTTTATCATCGATAACAAAAAATATGACCCAACTTACTGTAATAGGGCATGAGGTGATGGGTACAATTGCAAAGTCTTATATGGTTCTCTGCGTGACATTGGACCATACAGGTTGAATAACTGTATAATTTATGAACTTTTAAATTGGATGGAGTTTCCCAAGGATATCTACATTCTCTTTTATCAATCGGAGTTTCTATTATGCTATCCTCGTTTTCTATCTCCATAACCTAAAAGAGTGGACAAATAGCGACACCCAACATCATTATCATTTATCTTAATAATAGATGCAATAGATTCAAGATAATATTTTAAAAAGAAAATATAATTCGACTTTTCATTAAATACGATAAGTGATTCCTTATACATTCTTACCAAAATTAATTTTCTTACTTTGTAAAGTTATCATTTAGCCATTGTAAATCGAACATTTACCCAACATTGTAAAATGTTTCAAAAATTAAAAGATTTTACTCAATTGAAACATGATTTCGTAATACTTCTGTTTTATGATAATGAGGATGACAAGCCCCATTCAACATAATCTTCGCACTTAAGTGGGTTTTAACCTAAAGGAGGTTGGGAAGCACTATTCTAGACCACCCGACTCATTTCTTTAGATAATTCCATAACTTCGCGACGCGACGTCCAATCCAGCATCCAGGAAATTTTATGACACGTTCTCTGATGGTTGCTTATATCATAATATGCATTCAACTACTTTATCGCCCGGAGGACTTTGCCACAATAAGCAATATCACCATCTTGAGGAAAGTAACATATAATATAAATAATATTTCTCTTCGTTGCCTAACTATGAGAAAAAGGTGCCAAATATCATTAAGTTATTTAATTAACCTAGAGCCTAGTAGCTCAGGCTCTACCGCCTCGCTAGAGAAATCCCAGTCTCGGACTAAGCCAAGGCAGATAACCTGCAGTGCGGTATAAGGTGTATTGCCAAAGGAAGAACTGGATAAGAAATTCCTCGTCATAAAAGTATATAAGACATCTCTCATATATATGGCGAGTATTTTATGAGCAATCTGTCGATGTTCACATCGACCCAATAATTCTAGAATGTTTCCAGGCATATTTCACAAATGTCTCATTTTCTTAAAGCGGTCATATCGCCTGATATGCCATGTGTCGAGGTTATGATAAATCGTTCCCTCTTATAAAGCTTTTATATCTAAAACATTGATTATTTCTTTAAAAATGTTTCATTTGGAAGTGGCATGATTTTCTTACAACCAGTTCAAGGACGTGCCCAAAGAAATAAAATATAGGTATTCATTTTAACACTGTGCATATCAGAATAACCTACACAACTGCTTCACCAGTCAGAGAGGCTATAATTCCTTTCAATATTTTGGGCTGACTTATATATCCACTAGGCCAAAAATTCAAAGACATTATTACCAACAAGATGTTCTTCAAGATTCAATATCATAGAGGAAATTATATATAAAATATTTGTCATTTCAATGTCACTCAATTACTACAAAGATGTGCTTAAAGCAATAGGGAACTTGAACATTTTTTTTTTATTTCTTTAATATATTTGCCTACCTATAGAGACAGCACCCACCAAATATCAGCCCTTAAATCGCAATATTTAATTTGCAATAAAAAATTAAAGTTGTGACCGCAAGCTACTCATTTTAAACGACACGTGACGTCACACCGCTCGTTCGATCGGAAAGCAGTCATATCTTAAAATGTCAGTGAAGGCAGTGTGGCATCGGCAGCCACAAGTATTAAAGTATATACGTTTATTACTGCTTGTCGTTGAATTACCAGGATGTTTGTTATAATTCGTGATGATTTGTACTTTAATCTGTGCTTTAATATTAATAATAATAATGGAAGCTAAGACGTTTCCTGCTCTGCCGTCCGTCAGGCGCGACGACAAACGAGCTACTTGACGTCACAACCGTTACAAGAAAAATTTTAATTATGCAGTTTTTAATTGCTTATATTTATTATACGAAAATAAAAAAATAGTTTTTTTGTGAGCTGTGGTTCTTTTAATAGTATTAAATTATGTTTGTGAGTAATATTTTTCAAATTTAATTTTTATGCAAGTTCCCCATTATTAGTCAATCGCACCTGTGTTGATCAAGGGAAACATGATCAGATTTACTTAATGTCATGACCTCATTGAAAACCAAGACAAAGCCAAAAACTGTCAAGGTTGAAACCATCTTGAAGATTAAAACAGTATCAAGGATATCGTCGAGGTTGCCGTCAAGGTTGCGTATGGTTGTTTAATATTTAAAACCTTTAGTAAAGCGGCTTGCTCAAGGTCATATTACATCATTATGTAACTGATGAAGGGAGAGCTTTGTCCGTCTATAATACACTACTTTAGTACGTAACAGGAGCACAGAATAGCCAAACTCTTGGATATTCTGTGACGGGAGGCTTATGGAATCTAAAACGGAAAGAGCCAATACCCACTTAATAACAAGACCTTAGTGCTTATCGTGTGACGTCATCCATGCAGTCCGTGCTATTTTAATCATATTAGGGGATACATACACTAACATTTATGAAAACTATCAATAGTAAACTTATTTTAAAGAACGCTAGCTATATAACAGACTTCTTGACAGATCCCAAAAGTTATGTTTCAGTTTTTTTTTAATACTAAGTGTAGTATTAAGTGCAGTCTTCCAACTTCCCTACACCTGCGCCAAAATTCAGGATAGGTATATATGTATATATAATATTTTTTTTTATACGACTGAAAAAAAAATTTACACATACATACATATACATACCGAACTATTCCACACCTTCTCTTAATTATTATTACTTAAAATAAAAAAAAACCTCGAAAAAAATTATGCTTTAGTAGGTATAAGGTATAATGCATCTTAGGCAGTTTCAAATTTCATTTACCTAACATCGAGCCTAACATAGTGTTTAAGTGAGTGTTTAGGTATAAAAACTATACCTACATATTATAGGACACAAGCCGAGAAAATACATTAAGCTTTTGTAGAAATAGATCCCAAATTAAATATGTTTAGTTATAAATAATATTTATGCATGTATAGGTGGGTATAAGGCATATATAGTATAGTTTTCTTTTTTTAAATGGTCCCTATTTTTAGCGCAATAATTTTGTAAGAAGGTATTGGAAATACTTTTGAGAATTATTTATAAAACGTCTTTTCTATTATAATTAGCGGATCCATCGAAATATGAGGCATGTTCCAAAATTAAGTGAAGCATGGACGATCTTTTATTATAAGTCTCTAGAAATATATCCTCAAATTCATTTATTAACTTATTAAAGATTATAAAAGTCACAGATACAACATTTATAACTTTTCCTTGGGGATATAAAAGTCTTCCACGATTTCATTTATTAATGGGATCAAAATTGTCCTCAGCAATAAATTACTCGTCATATACCAGTTTTTGTTTACAGATGTTACATTTTAGTTTTTTTAACGTAATATAATAAAAATAACCACCTAAATATGTAATTAACGGCAATACATCTTTGATATCCTGAAAGTGATCATCGTTTATTATTGATGAGAGAAATTTTCATCTGGATCATTATCAGGTAGCTCATAGAACGAACGTATTAACATTAATAGGGCCAAAACTGTGAGACTTAATTGCTAATATAGAAAGAATTCTAAGTCTCTTCTCTGTCTCAAATAACTGTCGCACAGAAATATGATAATGACCATCTGCTGTTTGCCTGTATTTATCAAATCTATCTTCAAGAGGATCTGTTTAGAATTTCCCAAAGAGAACATAATTCATATCAAGTTCATTAAACCAGTATTTGGTAATTAAGTTTCAATATTCAGGTTATAATTAATAACAATGTCCCAATTAACGCATGGTCCAGGTGTATATTCAATTTTAAAAATACTTAATCTTTCACCTTCTTGAGGCAAACTTTGGGCAGAAAATCAGTCTTTTGATAGTTTAAATGTAGAAAATTTTACAATAAACTCCTCAGAATTATCAAAATTTATGTTTTTTTCGTGCTCCTCAAACTCAATTTTGCTTATTTCAAGGACTTTTGACAAATTTCTCATCAATATTTTTGAACGTTTCATCTATATTTGCCTGTATTTTGATTTTTTTAATAAATAACCAGGGCAATTTAAAAAATAGATCGTATATACAGTATTCTTTGAGCCGTGGTTTTAGTAAATCTATTGTAAAAAACTTACCAGTGTTGAACGGTCTTACTTTTTATTATACTACGTTCAGGAAAGTGAGCTTCACAAACTTTCGTGTTGTTTGTGGACTCAAGGTTATCTCGGAGTATAGCTTTTAGCCATTTTCGTCGTAAACTTACGTTCTTTCGAAAACCGAAAACATGAACTTCAGGCCCATTTTTATAGTCTCCATTACAGCCAGGAATACTGCACTTTTAAAGCATAATTACACTAAGTATCAATTACCATAAATCTAGCAAAAACCGAGAGAAAAACTTACAATTAAACACGAACAAAAACTTATAAAGTGTGCGGTAAACAAATCGGCAGACCAGCACAAAAGCAACGGGTCTTTAAGTCTGAAACGTATGTTTTCGGCAAATTTGCCAACTAATCATTTGTTTTGCTTCTTCTTTCTGTTACATCGTCAGATGATGCGCTGCTGACGGCTCTATAAGGAAATTATTATTTTAGGGAAGTGCACGAAGGTAGTAGTATTAGATAATTACGAAATACCACATTATAAAAAGCAGAAAGAACATCTTATGGAAATATGTTTTTTTTACAATATTGGAGAAATTGTAATTTAAGAGATACATTCTTTATATACGGTCATCCTAATATTCGCTACTATCGTAGTAGTCTGGCAACGTCGCAACTAATTGCGACCCGATCGCGGTACCCTCCACGCAAGCTCCTCCTACATCTTCTCACCAAATCGCAAATCCCACATGGATGACGTCACGAGCTAAAATTTTGTGAGCACTTTGTCCTTTTGTAGAGGTGTTGTTGAATTAGCTCATTTACCTTTCGACCCCGAACATTAACCATAGACTAGATTGCCCACTCTCAGTCGGTACTTTTGATGTAGCGCTTACAAAGGCGAGATGCCAGACTTTAGACCAGACTGGGTGAAACGTGGCACGAGGTCAAAGCGGTTAACCAGCATTTCACCAGGTTCCGTGACGGGGCAAGGAGGGAAATTCCGGGGGCGGGGCTTAGAGTGAACCTTCTTGTCTATTGTTAATGTTCGGTGCTTTAGACCTGTGCCAAAGTTCTTCCAAACAAATGATGTGCACTTTACACGACCACAACCTTCATGACTTACTTTCACCAAAGCCTATATACAGTGCTTCTTTGCTATACTACAAAATCACCAGGATCTATAAAAAGCAAGTAACAATTTTCAGACAATTTTTTGTATTGCAGGCAATAACAAATTTTCAATTTTTTGGTGTGAAAATAATATTTCAAACAACCATATTCTGTTGGAACGCTAATTATAAACTATTCACTTTATTGCTTGTGCATGGTCATTTTCCAATTATAGCATTAATATTATGTCAGAAGACATAAGACGCGTCATCTTTATTGATATTCTGGTAGACGTACCTATATGTGGATCTAATATTAATTTGTAAAGTTGCATTTTTCATATACACCATGTCATCTTTGAGTCAACTAGTGAGTACTTAAACCATTCATCTTGACCTCCAAATTTAAATCATATAAGTACCTAATAAGTGGCATATCAACCCGGAAAAACTAGTTGTGAAACTAAATGTAAGGCGACATATTGGTAAACAATTCTTAAAAAGCAGTCATCGTCAAAAATACAGAAGTATGCAAATTTCCTTTAAATCTCAGCGCACGCCCTGAAGCTTAAAGTTATGTAGATTGTAACTGATCCCCAAAAATTAGAAATATATCCAATTTACATTATCATAAAAGTATAATTTCCACTTGGTTTAAATGAGGAGACGATAATATACCAGCAGCCAAAGCTATTTGAAAAATAAATTTAATGAAATTGCATTAACCAGGATAGGTATCAATAATTACTATATAACAAGAATCATTTAATATGTATATATCTATACTCACGTTGAAGAGTATCTCGTGAGTTTGACCAAGAATAATGTCTTTCCTATAATCCGATTCTGCATTTATGAAAGGCACATCTTCGGGAGCATGAAAATAGACCTGAAAAAGTGTATAGGTTTGAAGCATTTTGGAGCCTTTTATTTATCGTATATTTTACCCTAACATTTTCCATTATCTCCACAGACAGTCCGCTAGGCCCAATTTGTCTGTTCATTTTTAAGTCGAGTTTGCTCTTGTGAATATTCCTAAAATTAATGAGTAAAATTTTGTCTACAAAAATAATGAACTATGTATATAAGTAGATAAAAATTTGGATTAAATTTATCGATGGTTAATTATTATAAAACGAAGTTAAGCAGAATTTACAACAAGTACTTAGGTGGTCCTCCATCGACCATTTATGCAGGAAGTGCACATGCCCGAAATTGAGCTATCTAGAATTACGTGAGTGCGCTTATTTGATGGATTAGTACATCGTGCTTTGACAAACCGCGGAGCAAATCTATCAGGAAACTTTATTACTTTTTCTGCAGTGTGTCAGTATATAGACATCTTTTAGCAACGTTATTAGGAAAAGGTAAGAAAACAACTTAGAAGAAATTGTCGTTTGGGAGTAAGATGGGATACCTATTTGGGTTAGTTTGGGTTTCATCTTTATTGGGTACCGTCTCCTATAACAGAGTCCTATAAAAGAGAGATCTTGAAGTTACCACGAAAAATGGATCCGTAGGAAAAACACGATTAATGAGGAGAATAGAAACTTTCAAACGAAAACAAGCGCCAAATATGTTGCTGCTACTACAGCGGAAGATGACACAGAATATTTATGCTGCGGTGGAAGGTGTTTGGAGTCCTTGGATTACATGGCAGGAATGAGCTATATACATGTAATTTTTGTAAAAGAAACCGTAAACCTATTAGTAGTATATCTGGAGGGGTACTGAGACTGAGAATGGGGAATGGCACCTCTACCGCATATACACTTACCACAACCCGAAGAACCGCCTTCCTCTGTCCAAAATGACCAGTGGTCACTAATCAAAAGTCTTAAAGCAAACCCCCAATTTGAGGGTTGTTTCTACACAAAAGGCCTTAGACCACCCTTATCGAATTTGGGGAATGGTGGATGGGTTACCACTATGCTACAGACAACGATCGTTATTGAGAATAATAAGAGACTATTGAGCAAAAGGGCCTTAGAGACAGACAAAGTGTTGTTATATCACCAGTTAAATATTGCGTTTATTTTCCAAAGAGTAATAAATATTAAATAAATATTAAAACGTCAATGGCTCATAGTTTGAGTTTCATCTTTCTTGGGTACCGTATAAGAGAGAGAGCTTGAAGTTACTACGGAAAATGGATCCGTAGAAAGAAAACGATCAATGAGAAGGGTACTCAAATGGAAACAAACGTCAAATATGTTGCTGTTGCTACTACAGCGGCAGATGACAAAAAATATTTATGCTGCGGTGAAAGGTGTTTGTAGTTCGTGGATTACATGGCAAAAATCAACTATACCTACCTTGTAAAAGAAACCGTAATCCTATTAGTAGTATATCTGGAGGGGTAGTGGCACCGAGACTGGGGAATTGCACCTCGATGGCATATGCACTTACCATAACCGGAAGAACCACCTCCCTCTGTCCAAAATCCAAGGACTCCAAACACCAAAAGAGTCTTAAAACAAACCCCCAATTTGAGGGTTGGTTCAACACAAAAGGCCTTAGACTTCCCTTAACGTATTTGGAGGATGGTGGATGGGTGCTACAGACAAATAATAAGAGGCTGAGAGCCTTAGAGAGAAATAAATTGTTAGTATATGACCAGTTAAAGATTGTGTTTATTTTCCACTTGTGCGTCATAGGATTTTAATAACTGATGACCCCGTAAAACGCGACACTTTTGTTAATTTAAAAAAAAAACTTTTTCGCCTTATTTCGTTTTGTAATACTTTTATTAACTTTCCGAACAATTTTTTACGTTTTTTAAATTTTTCCCCATTTTTTCAAACATTTTTGGGTATCTGGGGGGTGGAGGTATAATTCCCACCCCACTGCTGTTCCCGTGAATCTCGACAGTTTTTTAATTTTTTTTTTGCTTTTTTCAACTTTTTTTTATAACCGTAGCTCAACTACTTCGCATTTTTTTCGCCGAAAACCGAGTTTCTCTAACTTTTTTTTATAAACATTTCAAATGCAGTAAAGATTGTCACATCTCTGATGCATTTCGTTTTGTAATACCATTATTAATTTTCCGAACAATTTTTTACTTTTTTTCAGTTTTTCCCCATTTTTTCGAAAACTGATGGATATCCGAAAGTTTCGGGGTATAATCCTTCCCCCCACCGATGACCCCGTGCCACGGGGTCATTACTTGTCAGATTTTCGATCCAAGTCTCTGTCGCAAAAAATATATTTTTTTCAAATCCCCTCTTAGAGCCCCGGTTCCCGTCATATGGTTAAAGGAAGCCCCCATGGGGCGCACCTATGATAAAAAATTTTGCCCCGTAGCTCTTCCCGTTCTCTTGAAATTAATTACTTTAGTTTTGTCTTCTCTTCCCTCCCATTGCCCAACGGGGGGGTCCAGTTTTCGTCTAGGATCCTCATTTTACCCCGGCTATATGTCCTGGAAATTTCAGCCCTCTAGCTGTACTGGAACATGCTTAATTATTAAAGTGGCGTTCACCTTGGTTTTGTTTCATTTGATTTTTCCATTGTTTCCTACTTACTACCCTCGCTAAAGAAGTTTCACACAGCACTCAATGTGAATTTGCATGTACTATTTGTAGTTCTGAAGTTAAAAAATAATAAGTAATCCTGACTTCAATTCGATCCCTCATACCCGGTCATCTTCATACCCCTTTCACTAGCCCCCAAGCAGCACTACCATAGGACAAATGCTAGAATTCATGAAACTCCACAATCGGAACCTGGAGTTCTAGAGCCCTTCAATTTCCACAAATTTCCATTTTGAGCAACCTCTGCCCCTTCCACTAACATCGACCTCCAAAAGATCAATAGAGATATTACTCTCCACTCACACAGTATAGCTCTCTTTAACGGTATAGCTCTATGATGATTAATTAACATATTTTCCTTCTTTCTCACCAAATAAAATAAAATGATTTAAAGGCCTCATGGATCTACCTACCAAGATCACCAAATGAGTTTTGGTACCAACGCTCCAACACACCTTCAATCTAAGCTCTAACATTTATACTGGTGGATGCAAATCCAGTTATTCTATGGCATACGAGTATACCATCAGCTCTCCGATGTTATAGCTGTGGGTTTGGGTTAAATATAAGTTATTTAGTGAACTTTTAAGTCGCTAAGATGATCTTTTAATTAACAGGTTATATAGTATAGTATATAGTATTAGTATAGGTAGATATGTAGAATTTTACAGATATTTGTGTATATTTCTAAACGAATTATGAGTCATGAGCAAATAGTAATAAGTGTTCTACTTACTCTGTATGTAATGAGTTAATGGCAAAACATAGCCCATATTCGGTTTCTAATGGCAAGAAGTATTCACAGCATCGGAACTCTACTCCTTTCCATTTACAATTTGTTAAAAGGTCGGTGCATGGCTTCCTCAGCTAAAATTGCATACAATTTTACAGAATCTGATTCCGCGGGGGCAATGAAGGCACTTGCCCCTACAGTGAATCTGACAATGTCACAGATTCATATCACTAAGACCTGGAACTTCTTATAGAATCTATTTTACCTCATATAAGCTCACATCATTGACCTGTTATGGTTCTTAAACTATAAGAGATCCAATTATCGAAATTTTTTTAGCCCAAAACGTAGCACATTGCCGCAATAGTGCGGTAATAACATATTACCGCATTCTTTTCATAATGTATTTTAATTTTAGTCAATGCCTGTCAGGTGTCAATAATAGTATATTATGATATAAGTGTATAAGAGGGCCTTTAAAGCATGCGCGACATATTTCAAAACACGACGCGCAGCGGAGTGTTTTGTAAGTCGCAAGGGCTTTAAAGGCCTCTTATACACGTATATCATACTATTTTTTATTACGAATGCATCATAATCTCAAAAATGTTTTAAATATTAAACTTAAGGGATATAGGTATTGACGAATATATTAATCTGTCACATTTGACATGATCAAATGTTTCTATAGCAACCTTTAAAAAAGTAGGCGCATCATAAACTTCATTTTTAGTACGCTGCAGCGTGCGATAATCGTTGATTATAATGCATGCGTAATAAAAAAAAATAAATATTGAAACTTGTTGAAAGTGTAGGTATTGTTAATAGGCGAAACAGTTTTGGAAGCTGTCTCTAACATTTAAAATTTTTGGACTGCGTGTGAAAAATATTGTTATCACACGGTCTGTAAAAACAGGTAGACATTTCCCGGACCACATCAAATTGATTCGAGTTGCGCGTACATCACATTGTAGACTAACACCATATCTTTATGGTCCAGGGAATTGCTTGCAAGTGGTCTCGCAGCTCAGTGGTAGGATGCCTAGTTTCGGACACGACGGCCCGGGATCGGTTCCCGACGATGCTTTTTTTCAAAGTTATGTTTGCTTTTTTTTAAATTTGGGTTAGTTTTGGTTAATTTTGCTGGGTTGCGCCCGGAGCTAGCGAAGGGCCATGCGTGAAGTGAAAAATACAAATCTAAATTCAAATGTGATCACAAGGATATTTTGTGCAATGTGATGGCCGCAACTCTGAATCACTTTGATGTGGTCCGGGCAACGTCTTGTGTAAAAACGTACCATGTATTTGCAGGCCGTGTGAAAAGAATGTTTTTCACATGGCATGTGAAATTTTATGAGATTTAATTTTTCTTAACTGTTTTCAAGTTGTAGATAGAAATGGTCCTTCATAGCTTTAAGTATTGTTACACTGAGTGCTGATTTCTACAATAAAAGTCAAAACTGAAAAATCTTCTATGTTTTCTAATGCATTCACGCTTATAGATAAATAATATGGTATATAACATAAATGACTATTACTTATTTAATTTAACTCACCTTCACTACAGTTTCTGTGATGTTAAGTTGAGAACAGGAACGGCATTGTGATTGACATGAATAACAGGTTCCCGAAAAAAATATCAAGTCGGTGATGAAAAATTCCAGCGTCGCTACATTATCTTGTTCTTCTAATAACCTAAAAATATCACTAATTGGTATTAATTTAAATACAACAAAATCATATATATTTACTGTAGCGTAGAGTATCGCAACATTTCATAGAGCTAACGTAATACAAATGCCTTTTTCTTTTGGGTCAGCACGTGGCCGTAGCGCGATAGCCTTACTTATTACAAAAAAAAACACCTTTATATTACGGTTGCCCTGCTTCTAAGTGCTAGTTTCTTCAAGTCCGAATAACTTTATTCGTAGAATAATTACTATGGTTACAATTGACTTAATATTTGAAGAATTAAGTTATCCATGCTTGAAGAAACCGGCCCTAAGAAGCAGAAAAAAAAGGTAAAATAGTCTTAGAGTTTGTCCAAAACAGAAGATTTAAGTATCACAAAGCGATCAAATAATAGTCACTATTAAGTCAACATATTTTTTACTTCTTTTAACACAAAATCCATGAAAATGGATATTATTCTTATTTTAATATACTTTAAATATGTAGTATATAATATCCAAAATAATGGCGCTAGATCATGTCGTTTTATCTATTTAGCATGTAAATCGTAAGTCTAGTCTAATAAGCTTTTCTGAATTTGTGTTATTATAAATAATGGTTCATTTACACAGATAGTTGTAGTTCAAGATAAAATATGTAATAAAATGCAATATTAGTAGTAATTTTAATTTCTGCTTTGGTATATAAATAGGAATTCAGTTTTTAATAAAATTTATATTGAACCACCAGCGTTGCTACTCAATTTAACTCAAAGAAGTTACGCCACCTTGAACATGGTCCGTCAAGCCGGATTGAACATGGTTCTTTGAGTCGGATTGAAGGTGGTCCTACGAGCCTAAAATGCTTAATAAGAAGTAGGGAAGAAAGGAATTACGCCCCCTTGTTCAAGGGTGTTAATTTTCCGGAAATGAGTTGAAAAATCATTATCAAACGATTTTATTAAAACCGATTTACATACACATATAAATTTAGACTTATTACTAATAATACCTATATCTATTATATACATAATTAAACTTGAACCAACCATTATTATTATTCAGGCAACGTTTACGTGTTGAATCAACAAGAACAACTAATCTTATCAATTAAATGAGCTAACGCCGTTTTGGGTATTATATTACAATAATAATTGCTTTTTATGGATTTGGTGGTACAAAATAATAAAAAATATATTGGTTCTCCCCTGTCCCGACCATCCGAAAGTTGTTCAAAGGCTGGAGGTCAAACATAGATTGTTCTTCTGTTTGCTTTGGCTTCCTATAGGGCTTATTTCGCCTCGAGGGATTGGCTTTACATCTTCTAGTTGGCTGGTATGGTTTACTCCGCTGTATTTGCTCACATTCCTCTGAGACTTGACTGCATCTCTAAGAATTTGCTTAGTTTAGCAAACTGATGTGTCGCAGGACATGCTTGGCTTCCTCTAGTGCTTAGTAGATCTCTAGGAACTGAATTCCCTTGGCAAACTGAGGAGTCTTCTCTAGTCGCTGGATTTACACGACTTCCTGTAGTAATTTTGGATAATATATTACTACATGTAAATTATTAAAATAAGAACAATAACTACTTTTATGGATTTTGTTGCAAAAAATAGGTACAAAATTTAAGAAAAATAAAATAATCATAAAATAGCGGTTTCCACTAAACTGAGAAATATTTCCTGAAATTGTAGTGATCTGGTAAAAATGGAAGTAGTGAATGGCTACCAAGCAACCCCGATTTAGCTCCAGTAGATAGCTTGCTATGAGTTTAGTTAAGAATAAAGCCTCTAATGATAGAGGAGGAAATTTGACGCATTTAAAGGAAAGCATTTTCGAAACTATGAATATATTAAATTGGACACTAGTTATTAAAAAGTGTATCGTGGTCACATCCAGCATTTTCGAAATTTGTCATTTTCATATATTCTAGTAATTTTATTATTATTTTATTTCACTCTTTAACTAGAAGAAGTTCTTTTCCTGACAGAATAAATTAATATTGTTTAAAGTAGTAGATATCAAAACTTGAGCACTTAAATGCCAAAATGTGTATTTGTGGGTATTTAGGTCTCGACTTATTGACATTAATTATTTCAAAAACGGCTCAGCTAAATACTATCAAACTATGTTTTTTTTTTTTTTTTTTCTCTCTTTTTTTTTTATGGCAGTGGCACACACACTAAAGGTAGATCCTATGGCGCTCGACGAGCGGTGTGTGTGCGAAGATGTTGATTGACACGGTTCTTAAATATTTGTAGGTTGTAATTAGTGGGAAACAGATGTCCTGGAAGTGAGTTCCACAGTGATGCAGTGCGCCAGACAAAGGAGTTCTGGTAAAGCGATGTTCTAGGTGTTTCTAGTTGTACGACGAACTGGTGCGCTCCTGCCGTCTGTCGGGACTGCCTGACAGGAGTTGCCAGGGGCGGGATTATGTGGGCCAAATCCTGGGAACATCTGCCGTGAAAGTATCTGTAAAACAGAGACATCTCGGCCACATGTCTGCGATGTTCCAGACTATCCAGATTCCGGGTCAACTCCGAATCGCCGACGAGACGCACAGCCCTCTTCTGAATGGAATCCAGCAGCTTTAGGGTATGCTTTGGTGCGGCACCCCAGATATGTGAGCAATATTCTAAGCACGGTCTTATTTGCGCTTTGTACAGCAAGAGCAACTGCTGCGGTGTATAGAGTTTTTTGTTGCGAAATAGCGCACCAAGCTTCTGGGAGGCTGATTTTGCGATGTTAGCAACATGGTCATGCCATGACATATTGCTGTTGACCGAGACACCCAGCAGCCCGATTGACGAGGATGAAGGAATGGTCGATCCTGCCATAATGATGTCAGGGCCCGCTGTATTGGCCCTCTTAGTAAACGTTGCTGCTTGGGTCTTTGCTGCATTGAACTGGACCAAATTTCGGTCGCCCCAAGTTTGAACTTTCTCCAGGTCTTGATTAATTGCTGTAATCTGCTCCTGTCTGCGGTGATGAGTCTCAGTCGCTGGTAAGGGTTTTTCTGATCTAAAGTGGGAGACAAGGGTACTGTCATCTGCAAAACTGTAAACAGGATTATTCGTTTCGATCAGCAGGTCATTCATATAGATGAGGAACAGAGTTGGTGAAAGTATTGCGCCCTGAGGCACGCCCGCGTTGATGGTGAATGTGTCCGAGATGTGTCCATCGACTGCAACATGTAGGGATCGGTTCTTAAGGAAACTGGCCAGCCAGCTGCAGAGAGACGCGGGCAGTCCCAAGGACGGCAGTTTGTTGAGCAGTCCGTCATGCCAAACTCTGTCGAATGCCTTTGAAATATCCAACGCAATCGCTCGAGACTCTCCGTAGTTTTCAATTGCCCTACTCCATATATGAGTGACATAGGCCAATATATCTCCTGTCGATCTCTCTTTGCGAAAGCCGTATTGATTATCGCTGATTATTCTGTTGCTCTCGAGGTACTTGAGTAGTTGCTGGTTGACTACACGTTCCATGACTTTGGAGATTATTGGAAGCAAGGCAATCGGGCGATAGTTTGAGGGCGTTGTTTTCTTGCCTTTTTTTGGAACAGGTTGCACTCGAGCGACTTTCCAAGAGGATGGGTAAATCCCTTTTCTGTAAGAAAGAGAAAAAAGCCTGGAAAAAACAGGTGTTAGTTCGTTGGCGCAGTTCTTTAGCACGATGGCAGGTATTCCGTCCGGTCCTGATGCCTTTTGCGTATCTAGTTCTTTAAGGATTTTGCGAATATCACGATGAGAAAACTTGACTTCTGCCATGGTGGTGTTGATGTTTGGTATAGTGGGGAGCATGTTCGCTTTTTCTTTGGCTGTAGTCGCCGTGATGCCACGTTCGTCCGTCAAAGGTGGGAGAGACGTTTTTGTAAAGTTGTTACTTACTGCCTTTGCTACCGACCAGAAATTCCTGGAGCCACTGGGGCATTGCAAAAGTTTATTCCTGATCCTTTGATTGTGTTTGTCCTTAGTTTCGTCGATCACACGCTTGCACTCGTTTCTCGCTTCGATAAAATAATTGCGATTTTCAGCGGTCTGATTTTGCTGCCAGTACTTATAGGCTTGCTGTTTCCTTCCTACAGCTCTTTCGCATCTTTTGTCGAACCAGGGCTTTCCTTTTGATGGTAACTTGATGGCATTTGGGATGTATGCTTCCATTCCTGAGGAGATTACTTGCATGATCTCTTCGCAGCAGTCTGACGGGTCGTCAGTGGCAAAGCAGACGTCGAGCCAAGGAAAATCTAGGTAAAACTGCCTCAGATCGTCCCAGTTTGCAGAATTGTAATGCCAGATTTTGCGAGGCAATGGTGGATCCTTCTGTATGAGTGGCAATTCACAAACCGTTGTAATAAGTTTGTGGTCGGAGGTACCTAATGGCGGACCAACTGTAACCTTGTACTGGTCAGGATTGGTGGTCAGAAAAAGATCCAGGAGGGCGGCGAATTCGCCCCTCTCTGAGATTCGAGTTGGTTCGTCTACAAGTTGAGTAAGCCCGCAGCTGATGGCAAATGCTTCAGCCTCTCTACCTTCGTTGTCGGTCTTGTTGTGATGTTTCAGCCAGTTGGTGTTGTGGGCATTGAAGTCTCCCAGAACGATTATTTCTGAACTGGGGTGATCGACTTGTATTGAGTCAAAGGTGATAGTTAGTGTTGAGAAAAAGCTTTGGTAGGCTCTATCGCTCGGAGGGCGATAGAGACAACATATAAACTTGGTTAATCCCTTGGTGGTGAACTTGAGCCACATGACGTCAAGGTTGTTCGGTTCGAGTGTTTCCTCGCGGTGACATGAAAGGTCGCTTCGGACAAAAAGGCATATTCCGAACTTATATCTAAATCGGGTATGTAAGTCGTAACCAGGATAGCTGTTGTTGTTGTAGAACATACTTGTGTTTCTGTAAGGGCTAATATGTGTGGTCTATTTGCTTGTAGATGTTGGTGTACCGAATTTATGTTTGTATTTAGGCCTCTTATGTTGCGGAAATCTATTCTAAATTGGTTCGGTATCTTTGCTGTCTGTGAAATGCGGAATGAAGGGCTCCCAGGGCCACCCAGCGCCCGGAGATCCGAATGGCCGGGGAGTTTACCTCCGGAATATTTTGATCCTGGAAGCACCATCATGTCCATATATTCCTACTGTGAAACCCGGGATCGCCAGCGCGGAAGCGGAACGTGATCTGGGAAAACCACTTAGCGCTCCCCAATTCTGGTGGGGTGGTCTTTCACCGGACGATGCGAGTAGGCTTATGCATCTACCACCTACGGCCGCTTCCACTCGAAGCATCGGCCTCAGACTCATTCCTTTGGCGGTCCCTAGTCTGACAGGGGTAAAAATGGGGTTTGTTGGATCACTCCCCAGTGATCAGCTCCAGACTTTGTACTTTGGTGTTGTATTGTTAACATCAGGAAAAATAATTTTTTCAACAATCTAAAAATGTACAGCTTGGTCCATTTGGTAAAATTAAATCAGTATTAAAACATTATCGGTTGTACTTAATTCAACTCAGCTCAGGGAATTTATTTCCCCTTGAACATGTTGTGAAGTGAAGAATAAAAAGAAAATACCGATAAATAGGGAATCAGGCACCTTTGAAGATAGTCCGTTGAGCCTAAAGTGAAGAATAAGAAGAGGCAGATAATCAAGGAAACGGTGCTTGGAATAACTTTTTGACCAATGTCTACAGAAGACACATCAGTTTGTGAAATGAAGCCAGTCCTTAGACTTAGGGATGTTCTAAGCTCTAAAGGAAGCCGAGCAAATGCAACGATCAGTTTGCCAAAAGGAACCAGTGCTTAGAGAAGTCGCAGAGAAAGCCAAGCAAATCCATTGGAGGAAAACTCAACAAAATAATAATTATTCTAAGATTATTAATAATAGCATGCGATATTGCATAGTTATAGTTCACTCAGTTGTGGAGATATGCCCGAAGCAATAGCTGCGGGGAGGCTCTCGTAGAATGGTCCCAGATAAATAAATTGAGCTTTATTTTTGACGCCAAACAGCAAGGCACATTTCACTCGACCGCGTGGGATAGGGATTCAAACCCAGACCTATGTTTCGTGACTACCGCCAGCAAAAACAGACCGCTACCGATCCAGAGAAAAGTTGCAACTTCCCCCACAGTTAACATAGACCAACCATCCTAGAGGTTGGTATCTCTATACCGCTGATCAGGTCCACCCCCGACCGAGATGGAATTTTCAAAAAGCCGACTGGAAAGGATATACCGTCAACCTTGATAAGTGCGTCAGGTTCATACCTCCTGTGCCAAAGAATTACACACGTTTCCAAAATGTCGTAATAACTACAGCCAAAAAGTATATCCCGAGAGGTTTCAGAAAAGAATACATCCCGGGTTGGAATGAACACTCCGATCAACTGTACCAGGACTTTATTGACAGCGCTGAACAAGAGATAGCGGACGACCTCCTTCATAGCCTGGATGCTTCTACACTACATCGGTGGACGGAAACGTTGGAGGGGATGGATTTCTCCCGATCAAGCAGGAAAGCATGAAGCCTTCTGAGAAAACTCGGTGGCTCTGATGCCCACTGATTTAAACTATTCTTACATTTAATAATTTCCATACTTTCATATGCGT
>MU182831.1:223232-238311 GCA_016904865.1 Pissodes strobi
TAATCTGCCGGTTTTCCATAAGACAGACATACTCTTAGGTGTGATCGGCAACAGCAGCGACGCTGTAGCGGTAAGTAATAGTACGGCTTGCGTAAGTATTTTATAAGAGAAGAAAGAAGAAGGGCACATCCGGTTCTGCCGTCGAAGGACGCACAAGTTGGAAACGGATTACAAAAGTCGGCACGGGTAGTGCGAGCTTATTGCTTAGAATCTTAGAAAACGTGCTCTAATCCTTCGGGGGGAGTCTGGAAAATCGTGCCGGCTGGAAAGTGTAAGGAGTGGGTCGTGTAGTGGAGGGTGATTCCTACTAGGACCCCAGGGTTACTTCATACGCGGTAACGTGACCTGTGGGCGGTCGGGGTATATCCTGCGAGGATTTGGAGTCTGTGACAGAAATTGGTTATACCTACAGTGTGCGAAGCCTCTTTGCATAAGAACTCAGTCGTGCAATTCATTAGCTTATAATTTGTAAGAAGCTCGGGAATCACCAGGGGCACAGGCCCGTCTTACTGTAGGTTCCCACCGAATACAAGGCCCATCAAACTAGACTAACGTGTAGAACAAGCAGAAAGGTAGATCTGCCTCTGTCTAAGCGCCGGAAGAAGTGTGTGTTGGCAAATTGCAGCGGCGCACCCAGAAAATATGTTTGGGGAGGCTCAACATAGGTTGTGCTAAAAAAATTTGGGGTGCGACGCCCTGATGTCACAATTTTTATACAGTCTGGGAAGGGGGGGGGGGGGCTGGCCCGACGGCCCCCTCCTCCTGGGTGCGCCACTGGCAAATTGCCTCTTAGCAGTGCCATCCAATCCCCGTCAAAGGGGGTCAAGAAGGGCAACGATGTTGGCGTCTTCATATTTAGCAAACATTATTTTATGTTTTTGAGATATTCGGATAACATTGGCAGATATCGCATTTTTATAGATGGATAGTCGTATATATTATATATTACCTATGTAATTTTAAAGTTAAAAGTTGATCGGTCGTAGCTTTTTGAAATTTTTCACCAATTAATACGATCAGGGAAACATTTTCCAAAAGATCTATCAATAATGATAAAAATTTAATATAATGATGGTGTTCATCACTTTGTATCATGAAAAAAAGGTCATTTAGAATTAGTTGACACAAATCTTTGCAACACCACAAAACTATGTGAATATGGGAACTTGAAGTTGAAGGGTCGATTCTTTGCCATTATTTAAAAGAAGCTGAACCTTCGAATATTGTTTAGTACGTAATACCTTAGAATTTCGATAATATGAATCAATAAATTCATTAAATATCACTGTTTGAATTTTTCATGCTTCTATTCGATCCCTATACCTACATAACTTTTAAATGGGGCCCACTTGGTCAATAATCATCGATATTTAAAATAATGAGTCTAATGGCCTTTATTATTTGTATATGACACCTAGTCATTGTTGAAGACAGAAACATCATCAAAAAACCAATTACATTATAAATATAAAAACTTGCGATTTACCTTATTACTATATTACGCTCGTCCGATTCGACATACTTTAGACAATGTAAATGACTATTTTCGCAATATAACAAAAACTTTCTTGTAAGGGTCTTCTTTTCCACACGCATTGCTTGGGTTTTTATTTGTACGTTCTTTCTCGAAGATAGGCCAACAACAATTTTATTAATGATAAGTAATTTTAATTTTCTCTTTAACTTCTATTATTCCATTATTCTTTGGATGATAATCTACTGAAAGCGTATTAGTGTCCTATACCGATTAGGTAAATGCAAAGCTGATGTATTTTATGATAACTTTATAATATTGAATGAGTAATGGAACTAACAGCTTTCTTTAGCCATTGTCATACAAAAATATAAATTTTACATTTTCCTCGTATTAACGACTGGCTATATATTCGGGAACGTATTTCGAAGTTTTTGTAGGATTCAGTAAAACTGGAAGTATGAAAAATCCTTTTTTTTGCCTCTTCTAAAATCTGTATTAACATATAAAATCTTCAAGTGACTCACACATTCTTCACGGCTCAGCTTAAAAGGCTTGACATAGAAAGCTGAATTTTCGCATTCAGGTTGACTTTAGGTTGTAGATGTTCGGTAAAGAAGGTATTGTTCAAAACTCATATTCTAATGGATTGAAATGAGCCCCTAAAAATTAAAATATATTTTATAAGTATTTACAATTTTGAAAAACCGCAAATAACGTTAATTTATTGTATACGTGAAAGGGTAATGCAAAGGGAGTGAAAACTAGTAACTACTCCGTACCACAGGCCTACAGTTGAAATAATGTAGTTAGGATATCGGGAATCAAAACCACTGAATCTTGTGTGTTTTGTTATGCTAATCAAATAATAAATATACTTGCTTTATACCTGGTTGTTAAAGAACTGCATTGTAAAACGAAATAATATTTTTTTATTGATTTTCTAAATAATAATAGGATGGTACCTTGGATTAAATTCTGAATAACTGTTAGTTAGTCTTATTTCAACCATTGGATGGTTGAGATCTGCTCGTGCTTCAGTAATTTGTGAATTTTCAGCAATATGTCGCGTACTTCTGTAAATAAACCAGATAGTTCTTATTGTATATGTGGTGAGGTCACTTTTGAAGAAGCAAAAATGTATGATTAGCCCTTTAATTAGAAAATACCATCCTCTGTATATTGGAAGCAAAATGAGACACGAAGATAAAAGCTGGCGCCTCATATCTGTTGCAATAATTCGACGAACAATCTTCAGAGCTGTATAAGTGGAAAGGGACGTTCGACCGGTGAGAACCGAAAGATATAGGTATGTACGTGATCGCTATTTTTGTTTGACGCCTCCTATTAAAAAAGACATCAACCAAGAAGAAAAGCTCCATAGTACAATATCCAAATCTACAATCTGCCATGCGTCTCGTGCTCCATGGTGATGAGTTCCCTATTCGTAATACACCTGAGAAGTATCTACACGGTCGATTCTGATGATGAACAGACAAATTCAAGTGGCAGTGTGTCAGATGATTCCGCCCAGCCATCCACTTCGAAAGACCTCGCTATTCTCCCCGAACTCTCCGGTAAAGAGCCTCAGAAAATTAATCAAAACGAATTAGGTGATCTCATTAGGGATTTGGATTTGTCCAAGGTAAAAGTGGAGCTATTGGCAATATTGGCATCTTACTCCAAGACAAAGTAAAAGTTTCTGTGTACCGAAGTAGTCAGAAAAACTTTAGGTCGTTTTTTTATCATGGAGAACTACTTGGCAGTTTGTAAGGACATTGAAAGCTTATGGTTGCTTTGAATACAGATTATGATTCAAAAGATTGGAGACTTTTCGTCGATTCATCAAAAGTCGGTCTTAAAGCGGTGTGACTGCATAATGGAAACAAATTGTCATCAGTCCCAGTTGGTCATGCGATCCTCATGAAGGAAATATATAGTAATTTAAAATTGTTATTAGATACTTTACAGTACGAGAGGTATAAATAGGAAATTTGTGGGGATTTAAAAGTTGTCGCCATTTTACTTGGTAAGCAACAAGGATATACCAAATTCTATTGTTTCCTCTATGAGTAAACCAGTAGAGCAAGAGAAGAAAATATAATCACCAAGACAGTTCTTAGAGCCAGGAAGCAAGAATGGTACTAACATATTAGTTTCTCCCGAGAACATTCTAACACCGTCATTTCACATAGAATTGGGACTTATGATAAATTTTGTAAAGGAACTGGCGTTCGTGGTTAGATAATCTTTAAAAATGTGAATATTTTAAAATTGCCGGCGTCACTAATGCCTTCTTCAATTTGTCAAAAGCTTCTTGCTGTTTGTCTGTCGATTTAAACAGTGTATTTTTTCTTCGTAAGATGAGTGATAGGTTAAGATATCTCTGAAAAACCGAGCTCAAATATTTTTTAAAATCGACAAAGTCCTAGTAAAGTTCTAATTTCTACGATATTTCTCGGTCCTGGGTATGTGTCGATGGTTCTTCTTTTTTCTGGGTCAGTTGTACATCCTTAGCGGCCGTATCCTAAGTATTTCGTTTCTGTTTGTAAAAATTACATTTTTTGTTTGAATTTAAGAATTGTTTTTTCTCATAATTTCGAATACTCTTCGAAGTCTAAACCATTATTCGACAAAACTATTATATCATCTAGATATATTAATAGTTCAGTTCCTACTAATTCATAAAATAGAATATGCATCAGTCTCATATACGTTCTCGGAGTGTTTTTCAAACCCGTACCATTAAACTGATACTTATTGTCTGGCGTGACAAAGGCACTTTTCTCTCCACCTCTGTTCTCAAGCTCCATTTGAAAGTAATCACTAAGTCCATCAGGGAAAATAAGGAAGAACCGATGTTGTTGTCAATTGTTTCCTGAATATTTGGCAAGGAAAAGATATATAATATATTTTTGTTATTTCATTCAGTTCTCTGTAATCTATGTACAATCTGAACTGAAGTTCTCCTCCGGGATGTTAGCGTTTCTCTACTAGAATAGTCGGAAACTCCGCGGCTTTTGATAACTTTTGGATATCACCCTGCAAAATCTGTATCCAATGATACCGTACTCTCTATGGTTCCTTGAACAGGTACATCTTTCATTATTATACGGTGCTTCACTTGAGATTTGCAACTAAGCTTTTGGCTATGTGCGTTGAATATATCTATATATTTCACAATAAGTGCCTAATTCTATTTCATTCCTACCCTTTGGATTAATTTTCAAGAATGTCCCTTGTCGCCTATTTTGTTAGCAGCTCCATTTTATGTCCACATTGTATATTTTGGCGCATAAGCCATAGCCCAACTATGCGTACTCTCCAATGCTCTGTCTGTAGTGATACTTCCTTTATATATAATGTGTTTTCTTCCCAATCGATTTTTCATGATCGCCATGGAAATCTAACTCTAGCAGTAAATCGGCATCATATCTTACTGCGTCCGTGACCACAAATTCTTGAGTCGCAGTGGAGTAAGCTCCTATGCATATGGCAATTTGCACGCTACCAAATTGCTTGATTATGTCTCCTTGGATGTCTCGAATATAAAGATATTTTCTTCCTTTTTATTCATAACCCTGGGCAAGGCTAGATGATACGCATTTAAAGATCCTTTACAGGCGTAGCCGACTATATCAAAATCGGCCTCTCCTATTGGTCGATCCGCATGGCCCTCCGCTCGCTTCGCTCGCTACGAGGGCTCAAGAAAAGGAAACTAACCAGTTGCTAACCCAATCTAACCCAAGACATATCCAAAATCAAGAAAAAAACTGTTTAGAAACATAATCTTAAAAAAATAATAAAAAAAAGCAACGGGGTTCGAACCCGTGCCGTCCAGGTGAGACCCAACTATCTAAACCTCTACACCACGAGAGTTCTTGCGACAAATTGATTGCATCACGAAGACATATTGTAATACGAGATGGGTCGACCAATAGGAGAGGCCGATTTTGATATAGTCGGCTACGCCTGTAAAGGATCTTTAAATGCAGATGATACTAAAGGTACTGTGGCACCTGAGTCGATAAGAGCGTCTTTTTTCTGATTTGTAGAATAGCTTCGTGAGCATTGGTTCTGAGTGGAACTGCTTTTAGCAGTTCCATTTCTCTCATCGTAATTGATATTTCTAATATCCCATTCTCTTCAGTGTAAGTGTCTCTTCTAGCGTAATAATTTGTTTAATTATGATTATGGCTGGCATATCCATTGTTCTTATTATTATTGTATCTTTTAACATGCCAATTTGTTGCATTATCACTGTGTTATTTATTATAATTAATACTGGCTTTAATAGAATTATTTCTTTCGCAATTATTTCTTACAGGATTTCTTCTTCGCGTCGTTTAGCCTCGTTGAGTTGTTTGTCATGACTCTCGCTGTGGAACGTGCGGACAGGTGTTTGTATCGATGACGCGATCATCAATTTAAGCCATTTCAGAAAAATTGTCCTGAATTTTCTATATTATAGAAAATATGAAAAAACTGAGCAGAGGCATCGAGGGTCACTTTTTCTGGATGCAAAAGTGTCATGGGACTTCTGATTTTACCTATAATTGTAAAGCTATAGTGCAAGTTTTTATTTTTTAATACTTCTAATTCGCGTGTTAGGAAATAATTAAATTATAATTTTATTGAAAAATTAAAAATAGTCAGTACCTGAAAGTACCAAAATTTACATAGTATAAAGTATAAAACCCAAATAAATTTATTTCACCCTAGGTAAACAGCAATCTCTACATTTAAAGCATTGCATTTCAGTTACTCCTTAGTCCGAATCTAGATTGTCGGTAGAATAGATTCTTCCATTATATGAAACAATCGCTGGAAAGCAAGTTGGTTGACACTCCCTCTAACCACTGAGCCACGAGGCCCACTGAAAGCAACTTTTTGGACCTTAAAGACATCAATTTGTCAGAAATGTGTTTATGATGCCCGCGAAAGCCCAGGACTCGCCAGACATTAGGACCCGTTATGATCCTTAAGAATAAAATATGTGCTTACGGGTTACAGCAATGAATAAAGAATTACAGTATTAAGGTGAATAAGTATTGTCATGTCAGAAGTTAGGCTGGTTCACTTAGAGCTAGATTTAGCAGGGTAACTAATCAGCCTTCAGTGTACCAATGCCTTTGCCGTGCAATGAATTGTCTGGAGGTGCTCTAGTGGTTCAGTGGTTAGATGCTGGACCTCTGATACGGCGGCTCTGGGTTTAATTCCTGTCGGCTTAATTTTTTTTAGGATTATGTTTATAAAAAGTATTATTTTGTTCATTTTGGGCATGCCTTGGGCTAGTTTTGGTTAGTTCCTGTTCTTTGAGCCCCCGTAGCAAGCGAAGCGAGCGGAGGGTCATGCTTGATGTGAAATGATACATTCAGCTGATTAGGTCCGCGCTAGCTCCAAGGGTCAGGATCTTAGGTTACTTTTCTTTTTAATTTGGTTGTAAGCATAATGCATGTACAGTGCGTTTCAGTTTATAGAGATTTATTTACATGCTATATTTTTGACCCAACGTTAGGTTCTCTTTTATTGGAACTATGGAACTAAAATACTATAGCCCAAGAAAAATACACAGAGATAAAGTGTAGCATCACACTTTATCTCTGTGTATTTTTCTTGCCAAAATAACGTGATTTATTAACTTTTTACCATAGCTTCAATAAAGCTTTGAAAAAAATTTAGCGAGTCTGCTAGTACGTACTCGACACACTGCAAAACACATTCTTGTCACAGATACCGCCTGATGTGCGTTAAATTTGAAACGTTTACATTAGAATGTCTAATATTACACCTCACACATATCCCTCCGCTCGCTTCGCTCGCTATAGGGGCGCGACGAACAAAAACTAACCCTAGGCATGCCCAAAATCAAGAAAAAACTTTTTACAAATATAACCTTAAATAAAAATTAGGATTAAAACTAACCGTAAAAACCAACGCGAGCGAAGTCGCGGGTAAAAGCTAAAAGTGTCCTTTGTTCTTTACTATACTCTTGAAAATATCTGTACAAAATTTCATGATGATCGGAACAGTTTATGCCTGAAGCGTAAGAAACAAACAAACAAATACCTAATTTATATATATACCTAATATTAGTTAGGATTCTTTAATAATACTTACTGACAGTTTCGGAGTGGACTAATTCACTGCACAAATTCGACAGGAAAATCTACACAGCTTATTCACTACCAGCTACTCATCTTGGGCCGACATTCTTTGATTTGGAAAAGTCAATAACCAAATTTTGCAAATTTTAGAAGAGGGCTATGACTCAATATTATTTTAAACGTCTGGGGCCCAATTCTTGAAATGTGGTGAAAATATCCACCAGTGAAAATTTTCACCAGAAATATTTCACCCGACGAAGTGGTTATACGACGAAGTCGTATTCTTGAACACTGGGTGAAAACGTTTATGGTGAAACTAAAAATACCATTTGGGAACATCGAAATGTCGTTTAAACCAGGTTATCGATTTTCAAAAAAATCAAAAAGACTTAGTCGCTTTTTGATTTCCAATCGAACTTCTTGTTTATCGGTAGGAGTCTGTTGCATAAAAATGTAAAGCCATCAGTACCTGGAGCAAATACCACTGAAATTCAGTGGCAAATATTAAACGTTATTTTGCGTTTTTTATTTTTATATATTTCCGGCGTTGTTTTTAAAACCTACCAAAAAAAATTACTTCTTCATTCCCACTTGGATGGTTAACCAATTTTTAGTTTGATGTTTACTTTTCGAAATACCGTCAGAATAGTAATTTAATGTCAAAGGTACCTACCTGAATCACTAGGACCAGAAAATGCATAATATGAAGACTACTAAAACTGGTTTAAAATATTTCGAAAACGACAAATCCGTAAATGTCCTACAATACATGACCATATTTTGCAAAACTAATATAATTAACTTCCTAACATTTGTTGTTTCAAAGATCTCCATGTCATCCTATCTTTATTTTATAGGTAAAATATTTTAAGTATTCAGCTATTTGATCTTACTTTACTTTGTTTGTCAAAGGCTGATTTTCTTATTGGACATTCAAGAAAAGGGTCTAGAAACTTTGTTAAAACTCTAGCAAGGGGTAAACTGCTTTCGTTCGTTTTTCATTGTCAGCTATTTACAAAAACCTAATTAACGTTTAAGTTAAAATAATTACTTATTCAAAAGCTATATAAACGAAATTTCTTATGCACACTGCTCAACGTAATATACAAATGCTCCTAAAATTGTCAAATTCACCACTGCATGAGGTGGTGAATATATTCACCAGATAACTAGTGAAAATTTTCACCAATAATTAAAGTTCAAGAATACGGTAACCCTCGGAATCGGTGAAACGAGCTTAATTTCACCTGGTGAAAATGTTCACCAGATTTCAAGAATTGGGCCCCTGGGCATCTGAATAATACTTTTAACAATTTGTTTAATTTAAAATATGCTTTTTATCCTCTAAAATCCGTTTAAAATAGTATATTGTGCAACAAGTGCTGAAAATAAGACTTTTCACACGAATGAGACAGTTTGGTGATAGTGATAAAGGCTCATGAGTGTGAAAAGTCTTTTCAGCAAGCACACTGTACTTTTTCTACGACTGCTACATACAGGGTAGGGTGCTCCACTGGACGTGTGGTAGAAAATTATATGTTATATGGGAACCATTTTTATTATTGATTTATGAGAAGATTTTGTTCCTAATAAAAGAAGCTACGTGAGTAAGAACTTCTCGCTAAACTATAACTAGGGGCACAGTCCTACCGGTGTGGGATACGTATTTTCCAAATATTTTGGAAAAGATGCTCCGGGGGCGAAGCCCTAAAATGAGGCCCCAGGGGGCGAAACCCTAGAATGGGGCCTGGTACCGGAGACCCATTTTTTACAGATTTACGAATGGAGCCCCCGGGGCGAAGCCCTAAAATTGAGTCCCAAGCCTGAAAAGGGGGGCTCCTGGTATGAGAGTCCCATTTTCTACACATTTGCAAAGAGGGCCTCCTGGTGGGATGAAGCCCTAAAATTGGGCCACCTCTTATAGCTTTGTCTTCCCTCGGGGGACCCATTTTTTTACATATTCGGAAAAGCGAACATCCGGGGGTGAAGCCCTAAATTAGGGCTCTTTGAGGCCCAAAGCCCTGAAATGGGGCTCCTGGTACGGGGCCTATTTTTCACATATTTTAAAATGGGGCCCTCGGGGGGAGCTTTTGATTGGGGTCTATGGTACGGGAGTCATTTTTTACAGATTTAGGAATGAAGCCCCTTGGGGCGGGACCTAAAATTGGCCCCCCTTAAAAGGGCCCCTGGTATGACAGTCCCATTTTCTACAATTTTGCAAAAAGGAGCTCCTGGGGAGTGAAGCCCTAAAATTGGAGCCCCTTTTTTAGAGATCTGGGAATGGGACCTCTGAGGGCGAAGCTCTAAAACGGGGACGAAACCCTTTTATCTAAATACCCGAACAAGCGTGTGAAAAGTATACTTTGCACACGCCGTGTGCAAAGTATACTTTTCACACGATGTTTTAAATGTCCAGTTTTCAAGAGCAGTTGAAGACTACACGGGAACAACCCGCTTTGTCCATTTAGACCAAAGTTGAGAAAATGTCTTTTTAGTGTTAGAATCTAATTGGTAAAACCCAATTTTTTGAAATATTTATTTTTCTATGGTGTCTAATTGAAATATAGGTTTACACAACAGTTGTATAGTAATTAAATTATTAGCTATATCTAGTGTTTTGAAGTATTGGAAAAAGTAAAAACAAATTAAAAAAAAAACAGAGGAAAAACCAGTGATGTCCATAAAGAAATGCTTAGAAACATTAAAATAAGTTACCATTTTTTCTTTCTTTTATGAATATAGCAAAAGTTACATGCTCTATAAACTTTTTATTCAAAAATAAGAACACACAAAAGTAATTAACTCAAGCGGCAAATCTTCAAAAACCTGGCCGTCCTGAATGTCCATAATGCTTGGTAATTTTTGAAGTGAAAACTTCTTTAGGCGCGTTTTGCGTATTTTTCCTCGGTATTGAATTCAGTAAAACCGTCACGCGTCACGCTCGGAGCCGTCACGCTCGGATATGTATGGCATGTTCCCATATAGGTAGAGGGCTGAAATTTACAGGGGACGTAGCCGGGGTAAAAAGAAGATCCTGGACGAAAACGGGACCTCGTACCCCCCTCCCCCCGTTTGGCCAGGGGATGGGGGAGAAGGGAAAACTTAAATAATTAATTTCGAGAGAGGCACGGGGTCGAAATTTTTATGGTAGGTGCGCCCATGGCGGGCTACCTTAGACCATACGTCATAATATTTAGATTAAAGGGGGATTTTGGAGAACAACCGTTTTTCGCCCGTAAAATCTCCGCTTAAATTAGAGCCCCCCCCACCCACTCCCCGTGTGGTCTAAGGTGCGCACCTACCATTAAAATTTCGAACTCGTACTTCTTCCCGTTCTCCCGAAATTAATTATTTAAGTTTTTCCTTCTCCATCATCCTCTGGCCAAATGGGCGGGAGGGGGGGGGGGGTATACAGGGTCTTGTTTTCGACCAGGATCTTCTTTTTACCCCGGCTACATCCCCTGAAAACTTCAGCCTTCTACCTATACGGGAACATGCCGTAAATATCCGAGCATAACGGCTCCGAGCGTGACGCGCCTAATATTCCTCATTTCTCTAGGACTTAAACTACAACTTATTAACTAAACACCACAAAATGCACAATCTTACTCTGACCAAAAAAAAACGAACACACCGCTCATAAACTAAAATTAATTAAATTACGCCGTGCTTCTACAGCACTTGACATAACTAGTTTCTCCCAAGCACGCATGGACTACTCGGGTTTTTCCCGTGTCGGGCAAATAAAATATCTGTGATAGCTCTGCGACTAAGCTTGTATTTGCCCTGTTTCATGGTGCCTCGTGCAGCACTAAAAAAGACCTAAAGAATGGCGTCAATGACTCAAATTTGATAAAAATGTGACATAGCTGGTTTTTCCCGTGTAGTCTTCAGTTGTTAGTGCGTTTTTGTCTATTCTCAGGGCAGTCGTAGAAAAACGATTTTAAATGGCAAAATTGTATAAAAATCCAAAATTTCCAGACTTTTTAGGACGATAGCCGTGGCTTCAGACGAATTTGTCGTGGATTTTGAAGCGAAAATTAATTTTACATTCAACCGTCTATTAAAAATAAGCTGTGCTATAGATCCAAATACACTGCGAATATAATATAATGAAAATCTAATACCGCCCTTGCGGCTAGCTTTTTAGAAGCGCCATTTGAGTCGTTGCAATCGCGGCTGTCCTGGATTAGCTTGATCCTCAATGCGCAGGAGTTATAATGTCACATCGGTTTGCACATTCCGTCCCTACATTTCCCTCTCATTTGCCGAGATTTACCCTCATACCGCCGCGTGAGATGTTTACACATCAATAAAAAAAAACACGTCTTGCCACCGGAATCAAACTCGGGCCGCCACGCCGCCGCCGTATCGCACACTCAGCATCCAACCGCTGAGCTACGCACCAGTTGACAGCAATTCGGTGGACCCTAAAGATAGTGTTTGTTATCAATGTAATGCGCGCGCATGAAGGCATGGGTAATTCTAACGAAAAGTTCAAAACAGACCGCTGTCGGAAGACGTTCCTGAGTTTTTTTGCCTCCTCCAATTTTTACTCTATTGCCGAGGGTGCCGATAAGGCAGTGATTTTTTTTTGCAAAATCGGAGGTACCGTTGAGAGTATTATATTACTCAAACGACGGAGGTACCTATATGCCATAAGCCAACAACACCGAGAGAGATTGTCGCACAAGCCCCATGCGATTATTCTCATCGCACGGAAATCGATATAAATTAACAATTTCTCTTCGCCCTTGAGAGTTGTTCCATGACTCGAGAATCCTCGCCCTGGGAGCAAATTCTCGAATAAGCAGCAGTTCTCGCTTGAGAAGAGATGATGTAATAGAAATGTATTGCATTATTTAAGTATGCGATTTTATCCATCATATGAAAATCGATATCTCGATTCCTATGAAACCTTTTCTTCCCACGTGATGGCCCTTCCATGACTCGAGAATTCATGCCCTATACTCTTTTTGACGTAAACGAACTTTGACATTTCCCGAACTTCAGCGGATGTTTAGCCACCCCCTGTTTTCAAAACAAGAAACAAAAACAGCTGACTAGGATTTTAGAAGGAAAACTCCCACAAATCCCAAAAGAAAAAATGTTTTAAACATTTTCGAGTGGAAGTGTTTAATGTATAATGTGATGTAGATAGATTAATAATACTGTTTAAGTTCATCGTGTCCATATTTCAACAACTGAACATTCATGAAGGGATTTTCGAATGAACAAAAATATTAAGAATTTTAAGAAACATGATGCCTTTATCAGATAATCGTGATATAGCTTGTTTCCATGTAACTAAACATTCAACATGGAAAGGGAAGTGAGTAGAACTTTTTGGAACTTTTATTTATTTATATGCCATCAAACTCTTGGCACCCACCCGAAATAGCACAGCTATTTATTTCTGTCACTAATAATGCCTCAGCACATTCCACTCTCACACCCTGCTCTAACGTACAGTTTAATACCTTGTTTAACGAAAAACAAGCAACCAGTAACCAGTTCACAAGATTTTTCTTATATATGAGAGAATTCGTTGGAAAGTCTGTTTCAAGTACTTAGTTGTGGGAACCTACCAAATATTTGTCAGGAACCTTCCAAGGAAATGTTGAAATTGCTAGGATTTCTCTACAAAATTTAGAATAAAATCAAGCAGATCTTAACTTACACACTTACAATTAACAAATTTATTGTTTAGGATGTAATTTTTCCATATGGTTACACCCTGTTTTTTTAATCTTTAGAAATGAATTCATAACATTACTGTATGGACACATTAAATCATCAAAATTTCATAATATTTTTTTGTACAATGATAGTTTTCACTTAAGGTCTGTTCATTTGGTCTGCTCTCACTACTTTAAGCGGCTTGGAGCAGGTGATCGATGTTCATTTGGCTCGATCAGCTGATATTTTTTTGTTCGCTTGAGATGGAGCACTGTGCTCGAGATCAGTTAGATCATGCTCGACTTGCACCTAGCCTGGAGGTGGAGCAGTTAGGGCAAAAGCAGAAAGATGACAGATAATCAATAAAAACCGCGGAATATAAAATAATAATATAACCCCACTTTTTAAATTTTGAAAAACTGAAAGGCATCGTGGTATTTTTGAGAAAAATACCCCTATATATAAAATATCCTACCCACGTGCTGTCTTAACAAAAAGGGCGTTCATTTGGGGTAGCAAGCTAGGAAGTCGTCCGAGCAGGATATATTTGCTTGGAGTGCAGTTATGGCATTTCGTGTTCTGCGCCAAGTTGATTCCTTTGATTTTCCGAGCAGGTTGAGCAAAGCCAAATGATCAAGCTTTTTGATAATGACATTTAGATGTGGAAAACAACACGTTTACTCACACAAATTGTTGAATGTGTGAATCACATCATGCTTTGCAACTTTGGGAGAGAGAAAAGAAACTAAAAGGAGAGGTCACCTTTCATGTGGGTTTTTGGTGAACTTGACTCTGCTCCATTGACAACAATACCACTAAGTATCGGGAGAAAAATATTTTAAGCTAATGACAATGATATCTGATCACCTGAAATCAGCTTTTTGATTTTGATAATTATGCTCTTCGTGCTTGGACCTGCACATCATAGACAAAGAAAAAAAAGAAGACTGTCAGAAAGGTTGAACTATTCATATTTATAAGAAGACACTCATGTTTTATAGTCATCTCTGTCATTTGGGTGGGATTATTACAAAAGGAACAAAGACAGTATCTTAGAATCAAGTTAATATTAGCTTTGATGTTCTAGAGCATTTTCTAACCTATCGAAAAAAAAGCATACTTAACCAGAGACATTGTCTCTGACATAACCTGACGTGTTCTTTTGAAAGTTGTCTCAAGTCTGTTAAAACAAACTTTAATTGAAGAAGAGAGACCAATTTTTTTTTGTTAATAAGTCCGAGCTTGCATACCTACGTCGCGTCCTTACAGTTATTACGTCGAATCCCTATAAAATTAAGTGTGGTTTATTTATATAGCCCGATGCAAAGCAGGGGACACAGAGGTAAGTGTGATTTGCTATTTATATAAGAAATACATACATACTTAAAATATGTTAACTATGCCAATATTCCGAAATACCTAGGTATACCTAATATTAAATTAAAACAATTTTTGTTGAATCATTTATTGGGCGCTGTCGAGGCCTTTGAGCTACTAAGTGATCTACTATAACGATGTTGTAGTCCTAAGGTTCTTCTAATATAATCCCCTCGAAAATCGTGGTGGTCTCTTTTTGTGTGGAATTAGTGGTTTATTTCTGTGTGAAATGGCCAATTTGGCAATGTAATTTAAATTGACAAATTTGAGGTTTTAAAGTTAACCGAGTTTATCTTCAACTTTTACCTATATTTGGACTTTTAAGTAACAAATGTTCTTTGTTTCAGATTTGTATTCCCCTACGTGTTTAAAATATATCATAATATTGTGTTTCAGTTTGGAAAATGTGTATTTGATGTAGGTTATTCATTTGAAGAATATG
>MU182831.1:243311-255791 GCA_016904865.1 Pissodes strobi
AAAAAAAGGCAAGAAAACCACGCCCTCAAACTATCGCCCAATTGCCTTGCTTCCAATAATCTCCAAAGTCATGGAACGTGTAGTCAATCAGCAACTACTCAAGTACCTCGAGAACAACCGAATAATCAGCGATAATCAATACGGCTTTCGCAAAGAGAGATCGACAGCAGATATATTGGCCTATGTCACTCATATATGGAGTAGAACTACGGAGAGTCTCGAGCGATTGTGTTGGATATTTCAAATGCATTCGACAGAGTTTGGCATGACGGACTGCTCAACAAACTGTCGTCGTTCCGACTGCCAGTCTCTCTCTGCAGCTGGCTTGCCAGTTTTCTTAGGAACCGATCTCTGCACGTTGCAGTTGATGGGCACACCTCAGACACATTCACCATCAACGCGGGCGTGCCTCAGGGCGTACTACTTTCACCAACTCTGTTCCTCATCTATATTAATGACCTGCTGATCGAAACGAATAATCCTGTTTACAGTTTTGCAGATGACAGTACCCTTGTCTCCCACTTCAGATCAGAAAAACCCTTACCATCGACTGAGACTCATCACCGCAGACAGGAGCAGATTACGGCAATAAATCAGGACCTGGAGAATGTTCAAACTTGGGGCGACCGAAATTTGGTCCAGTTCAATGCAGCAAAGACCCAAGCAGCAACGTTTACCAAGAGGGCCAAATACAGCAGGCCCTGACATTGTTATGGCAGGATCGACCATTCCTTCATCCTCGTCAATCGGACTGCTGGGTGTCTCGGTCAACAGCAATATGTCCTGGCATGATCACGTTGCTAACATCGCAAAATCAGCCTCCCAGAAGCATGGTGCGCTATTTCGCAACAAAAAACTCTATACACCTCAGCAGTTGCTCTTGCTGTACAAAGCGCAAATAAGACCGTGCTTGGAATATTGCTCACATATCTGGGGTGCCGCACCAAAGCACACCCTAAAGCTGCTGGATTCCATTCAGAAGAGAGCTGTGCGTCTCGTCGGCGACCCGGAGTTGACCCGGAATCTGGATAGTCTGGAACACCTCAGACATGTGGCTGAGATGTCTCTGTTTTACAGATACTTTCACGACAGATGTTCCCAGCATTTAGCCCGTCTCATCCCGCCCCTGGCAATTCCTGTCAGACGGTCACGACAGACGGCAAGAGCGCACCGGTTCGTCGTACAACTGGAAACACCTAGAACATCGCTTTACAAGAACTCCTTTGTCTGGCGCACTGCATCACTGTGGAACTCACTCCCAGGACATCTGTTTCTCACTAATTACAACCTACAACTATTCAAGAACCGTGTCAATCAACATCTTCGCACACACACTTCGCTCGTCAAGTGCCATAGGATCTCCCTTTAGTGTGTGTGCCACTGCCATAAAAAAAACATAAAAAAGTCTATATGGGGAATGCTGAGAAAGGGGCGGCTGATAGCTTGGGGCCTAGGGCGGCCGAGACTGCAAATCCGCCACTGGATTCAAGTATACTGTGTTTTTTCCTGTAGCCACTGAGGGCACCACATACAAGTTACCTAAATTGTAACATGAGATTTGTGACTCCCCTTTTTGCTTTCTCTATGCTGCACATACAAAATCGAATGATAGGCTGTCGCCTTTCCTTTTAAGTTTTTTTTCCTCTCTGACTTTGGTAAAAAAGATGTTACTCTAATATGGTTGCTAAAATAACATCTCAAACAATCTTCTCATTATTGTCAACTGAAGTATAAGAAATATTGTATTTAGGAGGATTGATTATGGTTTTAATATTATAGTATTTTATTTTTATTTATTTTATCAATGGGCATAGCCCAATTCCACATTAATTTACAATTTAGTCTAAACAAACATTCACTTAGTTAATTTGGCAATTTTTACGAACGATTATATATTTTAGCAAACTATTTAATACTGAAATTTTAAATGAATTAAGATAATTTAGGCCACCGAAGTTTCAATCCTATACAATGCCCAGTATATGTGGTTTCTACATAAAATAATAACACATTTTACCCAACACGCAAATGTTGTATTTTTCTGAACAAAGCTCTCAAAATGCAAAGTTCTTAGGATTATAGATGAAAATTTAATTTGGTCTTTTCATATAGGCCAGTGATTATTTCAGTATGCTATGGAGTGCGGGTTGTTGGTAGATATATGAACAATAAAAACATTGAAAATAATGTGCCTCCCTAATTTTGAGTCCGTTTTGAAACACGGTTGGTATATTTATTTTTTCATTTGTTTATTTACAGAGTTTCCCCTATTTGACCTAGAAAAAAGATATTACAACAATAAAAACAACAAAAACAGATAACTACAAATGTTTACATACTAAATAACAACCCGTAACCAAATACAACCTACAATATATTTAGAACAGATTCAAAAGTGGCATATCTACGTTATAAATATCACGTTCATTAAGAGATCATTAGCCAGATCCTTAAAAGCGTACGCCTTACAAGTAATGTATTCAAATTGAGCTCAGTCATCAATTCATTACAATTACAATCAGATCCTGATTTAAATGATATATATCTTAGGAACTCATGTTGGACTTCTATCCTATTTATATATATTCCATAGCATGGGGACCAGACGGTTGACGGGTACTCGAAATACTGTCTTACTAGGCTGCAATAAAGTACCTACAGATCAAAAGTTGCATATCTACGTTATAAAATCACATTCACTAAGAGACTTGAGGAACCGAGTGTAAGTAGAGAAAAGGCAGACAGATCCTTAAGCGTACGCCTTACAAGTAATGTATTCAAATTGAGCTCAGTCAGCAATTCATTATAATTACAATCAGATCCTGATTGAAATGATATATATCTTAAGAACTCATGCTGGACTTGCTCTATCCTATTTATATATCAAGCTAGTATTTATATTGTAAACGAGTAATTTTTAGTAACACATTTTATTTCGCCAATATTATTACAGCCACTAATATTTTCACCATACACCTTAAAGCTTCCCTAGTATAGTCATCATAATTACATAACGCCATGAATCGACTCTGCTACTCATACAATAACTATATCTACGCTTTATTTATATTCTATATATATATATATACTTCGTTTTAACAGCATGACTAGATTCTTCTACTGCGCCATTCGCCTTCCAGGGTTGTCACGTCCTCGCCTATTTGAACGTCGCACGTCGCCTCTCCAAAATTTGCTTGTTACAATATTATTCACACTCTGGCGAGTATTTGATCCCTCCAGTCTGGACTAATGCTGAGGATTAGACGAAATATCCCGTTCTCATCATGGTTACTGCTATATGTCTTATTTCTATGAATTCCATTAATTAGGTTAATTGATGTACTTACTCCCCTTACATGACCTTCACCATGATATGTTCCAACTCTTAAGCAGGTTCTTTTATATCTGAGATATATTCCTTACTAACCAATTCTATAAGGTATGGAATATCTAAAATGCTACCTACGTTGGCAAGTTGTACATAGCTTAATATCCAAGTATATTTATTAAACTTTGTTTTGTTGAAAAGGATATGTGATCTAGATCTTTACTATTCTTATTACTACCTATCTTATTTATTGCACTTTGAGGGTTACTAAATATAATTGCTTTATGAATGCTTTTCTCAAGGCATACTTATGACTCGTGAATTGCTGTGCATATCTGGGTAAATTAAAATTTTGGTAGGTTAGATGCAAAATTATATTTAAGGGTTTGGACAATGAACGCCTGTCTTTCCTGTCTATAGACGCATATGTGTAAAAGTGATGATACAATTTTACTTCTTTTAAAAAACCAGAAATTTTCCTTTGATGTTTGTTTCTTGCTTGTCTATCCCAGGCCTTATTATAGGCACTATCATCATCTGATATATTCCGTTAAATGTGTAACACGGCAAACTCTCATATGCCCTCATACCTTCTTCATATTGTTAGATCTCTTCGAACACTTAAAAAAATGTGGGATTTCCCTATAGGATAAAAAGTGGCTCTATTCAATGCATTCAATTCAATACTTCAATGCCTTCTATCACATGATTTTGTTTTATAATCATATTTTTTTAAAATACATTTATTAACTAACCGTAATCTTCTGAATTCTGATTTGACTACTTTCTACTAACAAGAGATTCGTTGGATTCGACTTCAAACTACTTTTATTCGAAATACCTATATTTTTTTTCTAATTTCAAAAATAATATAGATATTTCCTATGTTGGGGTTTGGAACCTTCGGCAACATGCACTAAAACAGAATTTTATCCACAACACCGAAACAAAATTTTTACACTCGACGCGCGTTTCGCTAACCATGTTAGCATCATCAGGAGATGATTAAAACTAAAATTAAAATCTACCAAACTCTCTTATACTACTGTTTGCTTAATCAACCGGAACTAAAAAGAACCAATCCTGGAATCCCATTAGTCACGCTCGATCAACCAATACAATGGACTATACGGAATAAGCCCTCTAACTAAATTTAAACTATTCTTACATTTAATAATTCCCATACTTTCATATGCGTCTAATGCTCCTATCAGTTATGTTATGAATTAATTTTAAATTTTTAATTGTTATTGTTAAATTTTTAATTGTTATTCTATGATTATTATCAAAAGCATGCTCGGCAACACTTGATTTTTTCTATTCTGCTTTAAATGAGCTATATGTTCTTTGAATCTCGTTTGTATAGATCTTCTAGTTTCCCAACATATTTTTGGTTACAATCCATACATCCAATTTCATGTATTCCACTTCTTTCTAATATTTCAATTTTGTTCTTTGGACCAGCTAATAATTTCTTAATGTTAAACTGAGTCTGGTATACTAATTTTAAACCTACTTCCTTAAAAACTTTTTGGAGTCCTCTAGTATACTGAGGATTATACGATATCGAAACATATTTTGTATTTTCATCCTGATTAGTTTTTAATAGATATTTCCATTTAAAGAGTTATCTGGATCACCCTGTACACGGAACAATTTAGCCAAATCTCAGTAGGAGCAATAATATCAGACTCGTTGTTTGATATACTACATTTCAAACTCTCAAATTTAGTTTTAATACTCCTATAGTTCTAATAATACGACACTGTGCTTGTTGTTGTTATTTGAAGTGGTCTCCAGAGAAATACTGGTAGCCGAAAAGTTACTGTATCTAACTTGTTTGTGTTCAGATTTGTATTACTAATTAAATCATTTTGTCTGCCATTATCAATCACTGTATCAGGCTCAGAAACTAGGAACATCTTGTATGTTACTAAGTGTTTTACTATTCGTTCTAGATACAAGAGGATATTCTCCATTGGATCTAAAGGAATCACAACATATAACCCTAATACTCTTGAGGTTACAAATAAGTGGCCATACAATGAGTTTTATTCTATTCAACCAATTAAAAGTGGAAATAATGCTCCTAACGAGTTCCAGATAACAGTTAAAAAGGACAAAAAATTAAACAAAATGATTTTTTCTACTGATCATAGGACTTGCGTTATAACCGAAACTATGAAATTCAGGAATTTATTCATTGAAAAACCGAAGGAGATATTCGTAAGTATTGGAAACATTCAAGAGCTTTGGCTTCTGTGTACAATAACAGCTGGTCATGTGCAAATTTGAATACCGATGGTTTAAATATATATTTCTACTAATAATAAGGATAGTTAAGAAAATTATTTATCACAAGAGAAGTAATAGGAATTGGAATATCAATCTTGTTAGTAGTAGACAATGAGCAAATCTGGATTCAATTTTGAAAATCTACACTTCTTTGGATATGTGTTAAGACTTCGTCGTGTTTTTAACTTCTTGGGTTTTAATATTTCAAAAAAGTTCTTAAATTGCAAATATATATTTGTTTAACAGGAAAAATCCCAAATACAGCACACATGTAACTATGATACCTATTACAATAAACAGTCTCGGTAAAATCTTAATTCTTAATTTTCCGTACCAATTCTACAGTATTTATAAAATATAATATAAGATACAAAATATGCAGACGCATATGACTGTCATGTCACAGATACACTTTAAAAAAATAGGCTAAAAGTGATCACAGTAGGTATATGTACAATCCTTTCTTGGATCTACAGCACTCATGGTACTGTTCTCCTAAAACCATCCAATGATGATATCAACACTTGCTTGATAGTTAGTCTGACCATGAGTAGGCTGGATGTGTGTGATGGTGCTTTTCGCGCTAGACTATTTGAAATAAAATGAGAGGGTTAGTACAGTGCAGTACAAAAAAGTTAAATATCCTTTGTAACAATCATTATTAAAATCGTTGGCTGAATAAATGTGATTTAATTGAGAAATATTTAAAAAATTGTGCTTAATATAATCTAGGCTGTCCACATTATAACTAAGGTGCCATATAAATCGGCATAGAGACTTAACTAGCGAATTACAAATGATTAACTAGAAGTGTTTCTGAAATGCGATGTTGACCAAAGTCTTTAGGAATTTTATGAATGAGATCCAGGTATATAGGTACTAAAAATAGTGCAATTACAAAACCCTTTTTTAGCTTTAGGATTTAAATGGTAGTTGCCAGTTATCACTTGGCCTAAGATCTCTCTATTTTAAGACTGTTTAAAATGATATAGTTGTAATATACCTATTTCAGCGCTACCAGGCCTATAAATATCATTGGTCAGATATAAGGTTACCAATTCTGTTGGAAGTGACGCCGTACTCATTGGATCAGTTGGATCCTACTAGTAGTACAATCCTTGCCAGTTATTCATACAAAGATTTTGAAGGTATTTGTACCGTGTGCGATTGCCCAGGTAAGCTAGGCAGTTTGTCAATTTTTGGTAATAATTATTTTTCATGATATGAAATTATAACTAAAAAATTAAGAATAAACAGAAAGCATCAAGTATCAAGTATTTTTCAGATTCAATAACTTACATAAAAAGTCATCATTTAAAATAAGAGAATAAACTAGAATCTAATGTGGGAATCTTCTTTATATAAATATTTATTACAATAAAATAAAGCGACTTTGTTGATCCCACAAAATATAGTGAACATAAGCGCTTTAATTGCACCACAATAAAATCATAAAAAAAATCTAATCTATGATAATATCTTTGAATAGTTTGGGTTAGTTAGTTAGTTATATCAAAACATGATATTTAATATTTTTGATGTATACAATACAAATTTACAACATTTTATATAATGTTTTTCTTGGTGTGTTGAATACTATCTAGTTTATATTTAAAGTAATAATCTTAACGGATTTCATTTGTTGTTGTAAAACTTCATATAATTTTGCTATTTGATATGCACTATGGCGGGTTTACTTTTTGTGGTTTTTTGTTTCTGTCTGTTGCACAGTGTAAATGTGTGAACTGTTTAACAAAGTTAAAGGATCTTTAACCTCATATCTAGTTAATTAGGTTTTGATTTTAGAAACAAATATTAGTAGGTAGTCCCCGGTTTTATGACGCATCCTGTAAAAATAAAAATATTTGCAAGATGTATAACGTTGTTATCGGCATTATAAATTTATTCGGTCCTATTATCGATTTAGTACCGGAAATGCACATTACAATAATTTCGTATATTATGTTATAAATCAGTTTGGCATATCTATCTATCGGTTGTTCCAGTGAACATTCTATTCCTTTAAGGCAAATGTGTTCCAGGCGACGTCGTTGTTACATCGCCGAACCCTTCTTTTGCGTCAAATAGCACACAAAACTGCAAGTGACGTTACGACTGGTGCCTAAGTTGGCTTGAAAAAGGAATAATGTGTCCTGTTACACGGAATAGAACTGCGTAGACACAAAATGAATTGCTACTTAAATGCAAATAATGACTGACATGCAGTATGAATTGTGCTAAAAGAATGCCGTAAATGCGTCTGTGCCACCGTAATTGTGGAATGCCTAGTGCCTAGTAAGAATAAAGTGGTTGGTGCTATGACTGAGGCTACATCAACCAAAATGCATCAACATTTTTATTAAAGTCACTGTTATTCTCACAGATAAAAAAAGGAAGAAACACCCAGTCCAATTAAAGAATAACTTGTGACAATGATGTTGCAAGTTTCGAGGATTCTCATCGTCAGCTAATAATATGTGTAAATGAAACGAGTGAAAAGGTTTTTAGTAGCAGTTCACTGATGAGTGCAAATACTAATTATTGTGCTTAAGGAGAGAATTATTTTGCCCGCATCCTATTCCTGTTTCGTCGCCGCTGCCCGACACTGTGCTCGAGTTAAGCGGCGCGTCAATACGCCGCGGCGTATTGACAGTGCGAGGCTGCTTCCTTCTCTCGGGCGGCTCGCTTCGAAGTTCGAATGCCTCGCGGTGCATGATCGGAATGACAGTACCGGGTTTGCTTGCGTTGCGCCGTTTGCTTCAGGCGTGTCGGTGTCGGTAAACAGCCGTGCTCAAAGGATCCTCGACGCGAGCTGTGTGAGTGTGTTGATTGAAGATGGTCAGAACTGCCTCGCACTACACAAGCAACGTGATCGTCATGGAGAACGAACTGATATATAAAATAATTAAATTATATGAAGATCATAGTATATTATGGGACTCTAAACACATGTTTCAATTAACGCATCACATACTTCTGGAACAATAACTGATATTCTTTCTCTGGAGACACGAAAATGGTATTGCAGGCTAGTAAACGAATCGCCCGTAGCTAAGAATCTGAGTGTAAGAGCTCTAAACCTTTCCTTTAACGGTTATAGCATCTCGCATATAGGTGTCACCTTTTTTCAGTGTGGGCTCTATCAAATGATCCAAACGGCCAAAATCCTGCTCTGACATGCGTACAAAATTTAGGTCATCTATTTCGAATCTCACGTCTTCTAGAAGTCTATTTCCATATTCTAAACGAGTTTGATATATTTTTTCACCCACCATCGTCGGCATCGCTTACGTCGCATTTGTTTGGTCTTAATAATTGTTGCCATGATAATGAAAGCTACAGCAGCGACCTGAACTTTTTGTTGCGATATCATCATGTTTAACTATCTACTTCTGATTGATTACAGACGATCCCTTTACTACTAGATGTCGCCCTCCTAGGGGGGCAACGAACAACGCGGGCTTTTAAAAAAAAAGTGTTTTATTAAATGTTTAAGAGCTGCAAGAAACGTTTCGATACAAAAGTGAAAAAGTTTTTACCGTACTATCTCTCAGATGTATATAAAAAAAAAAGAAATGCGCACCACCTAGCTCTTGAAATAAAGCCTCCAGGGAAGGTGCAAAATAGAAAAACAACTCTGTACCCACTTCACATTTCTTAAACTATCGATAAACATTTACAAGAAACCAAGAGTTGTTAAATAAGTAGATTTCATATACTCATATCAAATATATCTATGCAGGTATATTAACTTTAATGTATCTATTTTCGTATTTAAATAAGGTTTAGTTTTAAAATACTAGTAAACACTGCGATTGAAAGTAAAAACTTTATATCAAATTCTATTTGTTACTTGTGTAGGTTAAAAAAACCACCAAGTATGATGAAGCACAAAAATAGGTTTCAAATTATACATTATTACAGAAGTTAATTACAAAAATGTAAAGCATTTTTGTTAACAATAAAGGGAAACGCCACAACATGGAATAAAAGAAACACTTTTCTATAAAATAATTCTATTTATGTATTACAAATACAAACACAAAATATTTATTAGTGGCATAACAGAAGTTTTACACAAGTCAAAAAATTTACAGAAATATCATTACGTAATATCACTAAAATTGTTGTATAATTATTCATGAATGCTATAGAAACGTCTTGAAATAAGACACTCTGTGATTCTTACTTGGAAGGTTTTAATAGGTAAGGACCTTATGTGGAAGGACAATTTATTATAAAACAGAGATCGATAGAAAGATGTCCCTGTTTGCATATGATTTATTCGATTAAAATCAGTATAAATATTGTTATTATTCCTAGTTAGATGGGAATGAACATTTTCAAAAGTTTCATAATATCCAAGATTTGCATTTACATGCAATAAACAGCAAAAAATATATAGGCAAGGAACTGTTAAGATATTTAGTCTGAAAACACACATTCTAGAATCAGATGTATAGTGCAGATTTTGAAGGAATCTTATGGCCCTTCTTTGAAGGGAAAAAACACGGTTTCCTTCAGTGGCATGCCCCCAGATTAAGATACCGTAAGATATCCAAGAATGGACACTCTATGTGGGCACTCTATAAAAGTTTTGAATCTAATTTCAGCCCCAAAAACGTTACCGGATCATTAGGACAATACAAATCTATATTTTGAGTTGAGATGCAGAGTTTAGATACATTCATAGTTAACTGATTTGCCGTAAACCAATTGGCAACATTCGACTGTGTTTCCGTTACCGCTACTTGTAAGTTATCCACAACTAAATTTCTTTTAACAACAGTTGAATCATCTGTAAAAATAATAAAATCAGCACTGAGATCACTACACTCTAGGTCATTAATATGGATCAGAAAGAGCAGCTGTCCCAGCACTGATCCTTGAAGGACACATACTGTATTTATAGAATCCAGATAGAAGGTCATTTATATCAACTACTTGAGATCTACCCATAAGATAAGATTTTATCAAAGTGAAAAATTATAAAGTTTTATCTTCATTGCAAGAGTGGCGAAAAACACACAATCGAACATCTTGCTCAGATCACAGAATGTGGCAGCTGTATATTGTTCCCTCATTAACCAGTTCAATTAACTATCTTACAGCCATTGCTGATTTTGCATTTCTGAAACCAAACTGTTTACTACTAAAAATATTATGTGATTCAAAACAGTTGGTAACTCTAGATTTTGATGCTCTCTTAAATATTTTTGAAAAAAAGGAACAATTGATATTGGCCAGTAATTTGTTAGGTCCTTATGTGAGCCCTTTTTATAAATAGATACTGCTCTAGAAATCTTTAGTGCACTGGGAAAAACTGATTCTTGTAAACAAAAATGGAAAATTTTTACTTAAGGATAAGCAATGATATTTACATAGGCATATATTAGTTATATGTCTATGGATATTTACAATGTGTTTAACCAATTGAACATTTATTCCATAATAATCCCTACGATTCTTATTTTTAAGATTTGATTATGTCAAGCAATTCAATAATTGTTATTTGAGAGAAGGTAAATTCATGTTTTAGATTAGTTTAGAGGTAAATTGACTAGCATAGTTTTTAGATAACAATTGATTAACATTTTAGGGACATTTATTTGGGCAGGTACATAACAATAATATACGATTAACAAGTAAAATAATTAACCTAATATCTACAATTTAACTCTTTTTTTATGTTTTATTATTCTATAAATTTCTTTTGCAAAAAGAAAGAAAATTGGGGCATTATTTGGTACTGACCTCAAATCTAATCCCTTTACTACTCTATTCAGTTCTGTGGTGTAATTATACAATTTTAATTTTATGGGATATTCAAAAACATCTGTTCTTATTTACTGATCGTGAAAACAAGGTGGAAAAGAAATTCTATTAGTTAAGTATTTGTTGCATAATCAACATTTTGTGTTAAGAATGAACTTAATTATGCCTAACGCAGACTTCAGTTTATATAAAAATTTATAATTAACATAGGTACTATGAATATGAATGTTAACTACCTTTTATGTATTCTTTAGCTTTGAGAAATAGTTCACAATTGTCCTTAGAGTTAGAGTCACTTTTTAAAAAATTTTCTTACAGTCACATGGCTGTTTACCTAGTTTTTTAACTAAATATCCTGCTATGTAGTTTAGCGCATGGGTTTCAATCGACTTTAAGGAAGAGGTACATTTCCTGGAACAGGATTCAATGCTTCCTCTATTCATTCGCCTTCGTCTGGCAGCCCCTGTAAAAAATATCTCATTTGTAACTAATAAATTAATATAATAAATTAATATTATTGTACCTAATTAATTACAGACATGTGTTACTAATCTTTGTACAGTTCCAAAATTTTTTATGTGGAGATCCATTTGTAAAGGCAACTCTTAACACTTTGCCTGATTTGCTTTTAAAAGCACTACCGTTAAGGCTGTCGAAGAGCTGGTCAAGAAATTCCAGAAAAGCTGCTGTGCGGGCTGCTGATTTTGACAATTTAAATTCCTTGTTCTCCACAATTACAGATGCTCCTAAAATATAATTACGTAAAAGGTAAAATACCTGCCTTTATAATATTTTGATATAGCAGAAAAAATTATAAATAATATAACAAATTAACTATCATACCTGGAAACGCAAATACGTTGATGGTAGCAGCAACGGAATGCCTACAAACCTGGGTACATTTGGAGACCTTCATTTAACTGAGCAGTTCTTTGGTAAAGATGTCTGGCTTTTAGCGTCAAACCTTTAACTTGAGAGACATTAATCTCCGAAAGCAATATAGAAATATTTTGTGTTGGTTGAAAGCATATATATTGTCACGACTAACAACCATCCGAACGTTTTTGTGCTACCCTATAGAA
>MU182831.1:255801-268591 GCA_016904865.1 Pissodes strobi
TGGACTGGAATTATCTCGATAGCCTCGTCGAGATCATATAGAGTGGCCTCGGAACACTTCCCGAATATTCGTGATAGATTTGAGATTATATATAAGCAGACCTAAGGCGAATGTTAGTCAGTTCAGTTCAGTTAATCGTTGAGTGTTGAATAGATATTAGTGGTAAAGTTATAAGAGTAGTATAGAGTGTTAAATTGTATACAGTGGTAGTGAATAAAGAGAATATTAGTTGAAAATAAGCAAAGTTGTAATTCTGTTAAGAACCCACGGGAAAAACGTAACAATATATATATATAAACTAATATATCGCTAATCCAAACCAAAAATTGAAGCCACAACTAAAAGACGGAGCTATTTAAAACTCGCATAAGTCGGTCTTTGTCATTCAGTAAGTTCATACTGCGCAATCGTTAGAAACGCTCTGTGATTAGTTGAAAATATATGTAACAGCCAATAAAGTTATCCCCCTGATTTGCGGTAGTTTATTGGATTTAAATTATTGCCGCTTGCAGAGGTTATTTTTTAAAGCGGATATGTTTATTTGCTGTTTATTTTCAAAGCACAAACACTCTAAAAATGTCTAAAAACAGTTTTAAATTGAAATTACAATTTAATGTGCACAAGATACGATACGAATCACACGACACAATAAAACACAGATGGATCGATAAACGGAACACGGGTCGGGGCACGGCCACCTATACGACAACCAAATTGATGGTCGATTTATTTGTTTACATTAATATTTTTCAGTCAGTTTTTTCATTTATTTAATTATTTTATAACGTGTAGATATTATAATTATATTTCGAAACGGTTTCTTGTGGGAGAGTCCATGTAAGCTACCTAGATGTCCTTCATATTTAAGTAAAGTTGATGAAGAGAATGTCCACACTAAACGCAGAAAGATCAGATTGAATGTTGAATGGAAAGGGGCTATTGCTGAAAGTTTGGATAGAGCAACTACTTACAACGAAATGAAGCAATATCTTTTACTGCGCTACATGAAGCTGATATCAAGATTAATGAACTCGAGGATGGATAGTTGAAAGGAAAAGGAAACTTGTCCTTTTTCTATTTAAATGAACCAGCTGAAGGGTACCCAAGTGTGCAAATGTCTGTGTTTCTGTCAGGTCAGAAGACTTGAAGTGTTTGTGGGCAATTTGTTCATTAAAAAAACATTGTGTTCGGACAAGACTGATATAAAACTATCTACTAAGATGATATAACATCAACTATAGAACTGTAACTTTACTAACTATTGTATTTTGTAATTGTATGTGTATTTGGGCAACCCTTGGTCTATTGTGGCTCACATCTGTAGATTCCACTAAGCCAGAGGCGTAATCCTTTTCATGGAATCGAATAGCTCTCTGGGGGTGGATAGTTTGTCTGGTTCTTTCCATTGCCAGACAGCATAAAACATGCTCCATTGTTTCTTTGTCCTCCAAGCACAAGCGGCTTCCCGTTTCTTCGGAAAGCCGTATATCTTGTTCATGGGGCGAACTAACTAGATGAGTACTTGTATTTTTACTAAAATGGCTTGCATGAAGATTAGAATTCAACAGTGTCTGTCTAGAACAGCTAGTAAAATTGAGCTGCTTCGAAACCTTCGGTTTGCTTTTATTGTTGCAATACTTATTGGTTCATACAACTGCTTTGCATTTTATTCACAGTACTTATACAACATAGAAAAATCACTGCTTTTTGTATTTATATATGTGATATTTGTTTTACTTAACATGACTTAAGCTAATTAATCATTTTATTTTATCATGTATTCTGTTATTGCTACTTAAAAAGATTGTGCTTGAGTAGGTACTAAATAGGTGAACTAACTAAAAAAACCATACACTATATATACCTTTTATTTTTTGTGACTCGTTTTACTCTGAGAAATCTACTTGAATACTTATACGTAACGTACAATACTGCCTTTTGCAACTGCTTTGATCTTGGGCTACATATTTCATTTAACTGTAATCACATTTGTTATTAACTAATCACATAGTTTATATTATTAATACATACATATTATCAAAAATGGAAATTATAAGCCAACAAGCATAATACAAAACAATTATGTTATTCAGATATTCCGTTCATCTACTACTCGTAACTTTAGTTTATCCCTATCTTTGATATGATTTTTATTTCATGTCTATATTTCTCATATTTATTTTATAATTAATAAACTTGTGTCTAGTTTTACCATATTATCTTATTTTAAGATTAATAAGGAAGCACTAGGTAGTAGAAGGGCAAGATTTGCTGCTTCCTGGCCTTGTATAGGTGGCCGTGGTCTGGGTCGGCCTCGGCCAGTTTAATGCTCGACAAACGGACCAATCAGAACGTGCCATATAGAGCGTGCGCACAAACAACTTTTTGAACGACAAAGATAGACTTATGCAAAATTGATATTCCCGTCTTTTGGTGTTGACTTCATTTTCCACTCATTGTCCAAATGACGGCTTAGCAGTATATATTTTTTTAAGTATATGGTTGAAAGAAACAAATCGAACGAGAAGATGGCGGACATCAGACCTCGCACGGATTTTAGCGCATGACAGATTGGAGTTTCCACTTATACTTGCGCCATCTAGGGGCGTGTGCCCGTATATTACATATATCTTTGGCTACTTGATCACAAGGCAACAGATGGCGCGAACGACGCTCAATTTTGTGGCACACCTTTGCCATTTAAAGAACGCAGCCCATGGTGCATGAATCATACGCGATTACGTAACTATTCCCTAAATGGGATGAAATTTTGTTCACTGGGCTGTGATCAATACGTTGATCAATATGAGTGCTTTCAGTCTATTTTGTAGAAAGTTAAAGTCGGCAAAGGTCGGGTTTAGGAGCTTATTATATTTGACGGTTTTTTCGATTTAGTTTTATAGTAATTTTAATTTATTATTATCATCTTTTTTTCTTATGAGTAATTTTTATTGTAAGTGCAATAAAACTTCTTGCTGGGTAGTAGTTTCAGATTTAGTTTGCTTGATTGATGAGAAGTCATCTATTCTGAATTTCATGGAAAATGCCTACTACATCTTCTGGCGTTCCAGAACGATGTAAAAATGTATCAAAAATGCCGGACGTTGATTACATTATGGGACGCGGCTTATAAGTTTTAACATATGCAGTATATAATATGTAATCTAACATGTTTTGGATATTTTAGGTGGATTTGTAATAGTCTGTGGTGGATTTGGACGGTTGCATTTGTTCCAAACTGTAGATTTTGAAGAAATCAAGATCAAAATTATGGAAAATGCTGCACTATTTTTAGGAATAAATATTAAAGTATTGGGGCAACCTATTAGTTTGGAGGATTTCCAAAGGCAGAGATTTGGAAAGTACAGGTAAGATTTAACAAATAAAATATGCGTTTGTTTTCTCTAGAGACCGATGGCGTTAAATAAAACGATTTAATGATATATTTTAAATTATTGTACCTGCTCAAAATTATACATCAAGCTGGTTAAGCCTACATGGGAAATTCAGTATAGTTTTCTTACAAGTGAATATTGTATGAGAGCACTTCGCTGCGTTCAGTATAAGGTTGTTTTTAGACGGCTTTCAGTTTAGACACGTATAAGCATTTGAGCCGTTCGCAAAAAGATACAAATTGTGGAAGCTAAAAGCAGTGCATATAATTTACAAGTTAAATCAGTTTGGAACTGAGTTGTGACCTTTGAGGTAGAATCGAAACCACGCTAAACTGGGAAGAAAGAAATTGCACAGTTCACAAGGCTCACAAGATTTTTGTTGTACCTACATTTTATATGTGGGCTGCCTTAGCATTAGGTTGTGATAACACCCTGGACCTTGTAGCAATAGTTGTATCACGGAAAAACCGAAAACTCTGCAGGTGGTCACAGTCTATTAAACTCTTAACTAATTTAAACAAAAATAGTAGGTTAGTAGAAGTTTTTCGCATCCAACACATAAATTAGAAAAGGAGGTTTTTTCAGCTTTTTGGACCGTTTTATTAAATTATTGTTACTAAATGGCCAACGTTTCGGCACTAGTTTGTGCCATCATCAGGGCTGTAATAAGAGAGAAAAAAATTGTTCAGTTATCGTGATCGGGCCTGATACATTAAGTATTGATTATTTGTGAAATTAAAAACTAACTAGGTTGTACAGAATTATGAGGTATACCTATAGAACACGTTTGGGTTATTTAATTGATGGGAAAAACATGAAAAAATTGAAATTAAAAAGAAAAAGGAAGTCCGCTAAACAAACTCACCCAGCAACCTAGAGTTGGGCATAAATGAATTGCCTTGTTGAACCCATAGGGATCACAACACGTACACAAAAAAAAAAACAATAACAAACACCGACAGCAGTTGCTCAGGTCACGTTCAAGGCTTACTAAATTTAATAAATACAGCAGGTTAGTGAAGGAAAAGATCGATAATATTAGTAGCAGGAGATGGACCGTTCGCAAATTAGGACAATTAAAACATTTTTATGAGGTTGTTATAGACAATATTTAAATTTTGGGTATCAGTATTTAAATTAACTGTGTATGGGTGTTTTTGGATGTATGCCATTTCCAAAAACAATCTTTTCTTTAAATTAGCCTCCTTCCCCAATATCGTGGTATTTGAAAAATCAAAATTGTGCCCTTCTGAAAAATGGTGAACAGCTAGTCCACTTTTAGGGTTATCAGCATATATAATATTGCAGTCTCATTTGTGTTGAGATAATCTTTTTTGAAGGTGTTGAGTTGTTTGCCCTATATATGTAAATTGGCAATTACTGCATGGCACTTTGTATATTACGTCCCGTTGTTGTAGTAAGGGCACTGGATCTTTGATTCTTGAAAAAAGACCTCTGACTGTTTTTATATTATAGAAAGCAATTTGGGAATTTGCAGAAGAGAGCTTTTTTGAAAGGCATTCTGATAGTTCCTTAATGTAGGGGATTTTAAAAAACTTTTTGTTTGTTGTAACTGTGGACACATTTATTTGATTTTGAGTTTGATTGGAATTAATAATATTATTTATAAGAGAGTTTGGGTAACTGTTCAAAAGTAATGTTTCGCGTAATTGAGTAAGATTCTTTTTCCAAAATTGTTGATCTGAGAGTTTAAATACTTTATGTTTGTATTGTTTTACTATATTAATTTTTTGATGTATAGGATGACAAGATTTATAATTAAGAATTCTGTTTGAACTGCTAGGTTTTTTATACAAGTCGCAGATAATTGCCCCATTGGTATTTATTACCATGATATCTAAAAAGGGAATACAATAGTCTTTTTCAACTTCTAAAGTGAATTGTAGCTTAGGATCTATGCTATTAAAAGTATCCAAAACATAGCCCATTCTGTTGAAGGGGATGGTTGTAAGGGTGTCATCAACGTATATAAAAAGGAATGGGAGGGGGAAATCTAGAAGGGTGGTTACGGTTTCAGCCACATGGTTCATGATTAAATTCGCCAATATTGGACTAAGTGGGTCTCCCATTGGTGTACCAAAGCATTGTTTAAAAAAATTTCCTTTGTATATAAAAAAGCTAGCATTAAAAATTAAGTTGACGAGTTGTTTAAATGATTCTTTATCAATGACAGTGTATTGTGAAACAGAAGTCCAAGTAGAGTCAATTATTTGTAAAACCAAGCCTCTGGGTATGTTTGTAAACAATGACTTAACATCCAGCGAAACTAAAGAATAACCTGTTGGAATTGTGTGGTTTTTTAATTTTTCAACCACCTCAAACCCGTTCTTTACATTAAATTTAAATTGAGGAATGAGATTAGAAAGAATGTTATTAAGGAATTTAGACAAATTATAAGCTGGTGAATCTATGCATGAAACTATAGGTCGTAGGGGTCTGTTATTTTTGTGTAGTTTAGGTAAACCGTATATCCGCGGTGCTAATGCATTATTATTTTTTAATATTTTGCTAGTACGTTCATCAATAAAATTATTATCTTTGAGCATATTCACCAGTCTATTATTTTCTGTCTGGCACTTATTTGTAGGGTCTTTTGTTAATTTTAAGTATGTTTCCTCATCGTTTATTAAATGTGACATCTTTTCTTCGTATTCCACTCTCTCAATTATTGCCGTTGCATTGCCTTTATCTGCTGGTAAAACTAATAAATTAGGGTTATTTTTTAGGAAAATTTTTGTTTGAATATATTCTTTTTTAAAAAAAATTTTTTTAGAAAAATTATTTTTGAGTTTTTGTAAATGGTTAGTTATAATATTGGTTGACTGTGCGCGAACAATTTCTTTGTCTACTATATCCGGATTTTGTTCTATGCAGGACTCTACATCAGTCAATAATTTCAGAGTGGGAATTTCGGAAAAACTTGGACCTATGGAAAACTTTGAACCCATTTCCAGAGCATGTTTTACGTTGTCTGGAATTGTAGTGTTCGTTGTATTAATCAACCAATTATTTTCAAATTGATTGGTACCAACATTATTACTTAGTTGTTGATTAATTAATTTATCTAATTTCCCTAATAATCTATGTTTGTTCGAATTAAAAACGTGGTTGTGTTTAGAAATTACAGTGTTTTCAAAGGAGCGGTATACATTATTTGGTAGCAGCAGTGAAGCCTTCCTAGAGCATTCATTAATATAATTCTCGATACAATTAATTTGAAATACAATAATTTTAATTTCAAGACTTAAAATCTTTTTGTTAAACATTTGGATAGTTTTTTGAATTTTTCCCACGAAGGGATGTTGAGAAGTTAAACATGTAAATGTACATTTAAAATTGTTATTTAAATGGTCAGGTAAAACGCCTTTACAACGACATCTGAGCAAGAACATTCTTTGGTTCTTGAGAACTGCTAGTTTTTCCATGGAGCTTGACCAATTTTTGGGAGACATCATAGCTTCATTACCAAACTGGTCGAGTATATCACGGAAGAAACCCATGTCAAGTTTAAGCCAACTTAATTGTTAGTAGAAGTTTTCGCATCCAACACATAAATTAGAAAAGGAGGTTTTTCAGCTTTTTGTAGTAGTAGGGGAATATGTTGTCGCTTTTTGGAAAGTGACGGAAACACAAACCGGCGAAGTAATAGTCTATGATCAGCAACATGAGCAGGGTAGCTGTCATTTGTCTTAAAAGCAAGATATTTCAAAAACTCTGTACGCTTTCAATCGCGCTAATATATTCGAAAAAAGGGCTCCATTTTAAAGACACGTGATCCAGTTTGGAGCTTATGTAGGAATTATATAGTATTTTTAACCAATTGGCTTATTTCAGTTATAAATTCAAACATTGCTAAGGATTCTTTCTTCTCTCGGTTTTTGAGCGTGGGTTAAATGAAAGCTTTGGGAAAAAATGGGAGTCCTTTTCAAAGAGAAAGTCACGACTTTGCATTTGTCGATGTTGTTATGGCGCCATTGATTCAGATTGTTAAGGAGTGGACAGTTTATAGGGGTTTCAGGTCATGAGCGAAAAAAACTACGTTATTGCTCAGAACCTCAGTTAAGTTACTAATGGTTAATGAAAATCGTAAGGAGTCCAGGTTGCTGCCCTGTAGGGCTCCGCTGGTTCCATCGAAAGTTGGAGATTTGGACGTAAAGCTGACATTCTGAAAGACATGAACGGATAAAATGCAGAACTTCTGGTTAAATCTGAAGGGGCCAGCTTTTTTAATAGTATTGTATGATCAACTCGATCCTTTTCCTTTGAGTAATTGGTGTATACTGGATCAGCTTCTCGTTGGGTATTTAATGCGTTGATGGTATGTTGCATAAAGCAAATTAGGTTAGTTGGGATTAGTACTTCTTACAGGACGAGTTCCGTGTTGAAATAGTGTAAGCAGGTATTTTATTCCCGAAAAGAATCTGTCATATACCGTCATCTCAAAAACCTTCGCGAACTCACTAAGTAGAGTATAGGCCTATTTATAGTTGTCGACTTAAATATTTGACTGACTGGCGGTTTTGCAGCAATTTGGAAATTTTCAATTTTCTGATCATGAGTTAGTGGTAGGCTGAAGGAGGAAAAACTACAGCTGCGCACCAAGAAGCTTGGCACATTGTCTGGACCACGAATAATTTCAGGCCGACAAGATTTTAGTAACACAAAGCAGATCTTTATTTTTAAAATGGAATTGAATAATAATAGGAAAAATATTCCTAAAGCCCTAACACGTACCACTTTTCAATAGCTCAATAAGACCCTTTTACACTTGCAGGTAGTCGAGCGGGAAGACAATGTAATGAGGGGACGGTTACAAAGGATGCATTTTATAACAGGAAAAGTACCTGAACTGTGTGGTTTACAACAGTAGACATAACATTAAGATTAGAAATCAGTCTTCTGTTGAGTTTCGAAGTGAGAGGTTCTCTGTGTGTAGATAAGAAAGTGTTTTAAGGACGGAAATATAGAGACAAACGCGCCGCAGTTGCAAAATCTCTCCTGACATATTTTGTTATATTTGTGGAGAATTTATGGTGAAATCACAAGCCAGACCATTTTCTGAAAGTGTTAAAAAAGCCTACTTGCTATATTTTGGTGTTTTAATTGGAGATCAAGACAAGCAGTGGGCTCCCCATGTGTGCTGTGTTAGTTGTAGCGTATCATTGGTGCAGTGGATGAATGGGAAGAGAAAAAGCATGCCTTTTAGAGTCCCTATGATATGGCGAGAACCCACTAATCATTTAGACGATTGCTATTTTTGCCTGACAAAGACTGAACGTTATTCCAAAAAGGGAAAGTACAAGATCGACTATCCAAATTTGCGGTCTGCAATGCGACTTATTCCTCATAATGCAGATGTACCAGTGCCGATCGCACCTTTAGATCCGCAAAATGTTGTTTTTAAAGATACTGGAGATAACACATCATCAGGCAGCTCCGAAGAACAGTGCACCGACCCTACTCTTACTCCATCCCAGTTCCGGCGAGCCGCATTTAATTGTTCAAAGTGAGTTAAATGATTTAGTACGTGACTTGGGGTTATCAAAGCAACAGTCAGAACTTCTTGGTTCCCGTCTTCAGGAATGGAACTTATTAGCCAACGAAACGAAAATTACGAATTTCAGAAAATGAAGAAATGCTCCGTTTTCTGCATTCTACAGTATGGAAAATTCGTTGTGTTCGTGTACTGATATTGATGGTTTAATGGAAGAACTTGATATTGAGCATTCCCCCTCTGAGTGGCGTTTATTTATAGATTCGTCTAAATACAGTTTAAAAGCTGTGTTATTGCATAATGGAAATTTAAAACCCACTATACCAGTTGCCCATTCAGTGGCAATGAAAGAAAGTTATGAAAATATGCGCACTGTTTTGGATAAAATAAACTACAACACGTATAAATGGCAGATATGTCGGTACTTAAAAGTTAAGGAATTTTACTGGGACTTCGGGGAGGATTTACAAAATATTGCTGTTTTCTTTGTCTATGGGTCGGTCGTGCAGTAAATCAGCATTATATAACAAAAATTTGACCTGAAAGAAGTGAATTCAACCGGGATCTCACAATGTTAAGTTTAGAGCTCTTGTAGACCCCAAAAATGTCCTTCTGCCTCCTCTTCACATTAAACTTGGGCTGATGAAAAACTTTCTGAAGGCTATGAATAAAGATGGTGATAGATTCAAATATTTAAAAGAAGTCCTTCACAAGTTAAGTGATGCCAAATTAAAGGAAGGCATTTTTATTGGACCACAAATCAGAAAATTGCTGGACGACGTTAATTTTAATTTTACAGAGAAGCTTACCAGGCAGGAACTCAGAGGATGGAACTTATTTGTTGCTGTTGTAAGAGGATTTTTGGGCAACAATATGGATGCAAACTACCAACAGTTAGTTAATGGACTTTTAGGTGCCTACAAATCGCTTGGTGCCCAAATGTCATTAAAAATTCATTTCTTCCATTCACATCTGTCATTTTTCCTGAAAATTTGGGAGCTGTCAGTGACGAGCAGGGTGAAATATTCCACCAAGATATGAGAACAATGTAAATTCGCTATCAAGGACGATGGGATTACTGCTGGTCTTTGAAGAGAGAAGATATGACCCCTCATAAAAGGAAAAAATAAAAAAAATTCCGTGACGGGAAAAACGTTTGACATTTTATCTCTGATGTCAGGTAACAAAATATCGCTTTTTATGAAGTTACTTTTTTCCCTGGGAAAAAGTGAGTACTTTTTTCCCGGATATACATACATATATACACATAAATCAAATCACAGAATTAAATTGACAGATATTTGATTACTTTAAAGGTTTCTTTAGCAACGCAGGTCTATTTATTGTCACTATAAGTACAACAGCCTACCAGTTTTAAAATTCAAATTTCACATCGATAATTTTCTGACTTTAATATATTCTAGTAATATGTTTTTTCAATATCAAATCGTCGTTTTTCTCGTCACAGAAAAAAATAGTGTATTATACACGGGAGAAATATTAGATTTTAGCTGTGGCAACACAACCTCGAGCTAAAATCTAATACTTTTTCCCTTGTATAATAAATAACTATTAATTAGTATTTTAAGTCAATATTTATAATCTTTGTGTTTTTCTTAAATGTAAAGTACTTTTAGTAGGTGTAAAACTAAATAAAGTCGATATATACGGTTAAAAAAAATTTAAATAATTTTTTTCTATACACATCAGATATTGTAACATTTGGTTCTATAAATGTAACGAGAAAACCTTACGTGCTACAACTTATTTTCTCATTTTTGTATTTGGATACGTCCATTCTACCATAATATGCTATTCAGCTTTATGTTACATCCAAAAATATTTTTTGTCCACCTGTGATTGTCCTGAGTTAGTTTGGCATCGTTCTTGCGGCATCCATCAGCCGCAAGAATGTTAGAATTTGAAAGCGGTTATATAGATATATGTACAGGGTTATCCAACGAGGACTAAACTGGCTGCTTTTTTGACTACCTGTTCTTTTACTTAAAAAAAAACTGAAATAGCCATCTTGTATAATTTTTCCCGCCGAATCCGAAAATGATGAGTGAAAATCAATAGGTGACGGAAACCGTGTTTCCGGAGGGAAAATTAACAGCTGCGCTATTTTGTGATGTTTGTGATGTGGCGACGATTTCACCTTCCAGCAAGATAATACGCCTATGCATATGCTACTTTTAGCATAAGAATTTATACAAAATCACAATATTCGAGTTTAAGTCCTAGCACACACTAGGCGAGAAAGCATTACAGGAAATCGTTGACGGGTGACGGTTATCATTTCAATATCAGATACAAGCTCGTACACATTGGTACCGACATAACGGAAATCGTAGTATCCGTGAACGGTAATTTGATAGCCCGGTTTGACTGTACCGACTCGTCGCGGTGGTGCTGGTAGTCACGTCAATACAGTAATTCACTTAAATGTACATAGAGGGTTATGCAAAATTGCGGGGTTTGTACGGTGACGGAAACCGTGTTTACGGAATTTATTTTTTCTATGACAATGCTGATGGCGGGATCCGTAAGGAGAAAGTCGAGAGTCCGCCTATTGCGGAATGTATCACGTCTTGCTGAGAACTTTGTACACATAATGCATCTTATACGCCTTATCCATAGCAGTACTAATGATGTTAGTATATACAGAAAAGGACACAATTATCGGACCATTTGCCAAATATTTGAAAAATATGACGGACTTCCAATAGCTCCCGCGTGACTCGAATGTCTTGCGCGACCGCTTGGCGCTACTCTGAAGTAGATGACAATTAGTAGTAATCGATTATTATAACTATTTATTAGAACAGTGGTGTGATTTATATTATTAGTTTGTTGTTATTAATTTACGGTTTATGCTGACGTACTTTTAGGAAGTAATGATGGTTTTATTTTGCAGTGACGACGAATTTTTGACATCGGCATCAGAATTTTTTGTGCACAAAATCCACAAAGTCAGGCATTCTGAACCTGTGAGGAGGATATTATGCTTGTCTGAATATTGTCTGCTGGAAAGAGATCCTCAGACCTACAGTATTTGCACTTTGCAACCCTTATGTGATATATTTGCTTTAGTTAGAGATAGTGATAATCCGCAATCATTTAGTATAGAATATGTTAACGGGCAAGTGAGAACTTACACATCCACTGATAGGTACGTATTTGCACTTTTACTGATAGAGAAGTGGTATACTAATACCTAAGTCAATTATGGATATTTTCGGTTATATTCTTATTAGTATTACGTTCATATAGTGTACCGGGTGGCTCAAGCGTAATATACCTTCATATTTCTCCCCATTTTTAGAGACGTCGGCTTCGAACTTTTGGCATACATTTTCGGAATACCGTACCTATCTGTATTTTGATTTCGATTATTACTATAGCTAGAAATTCTGATAATTTCGATAAGTTTTGGGCAATTGGATGAAGTCAGATACTTTTGAAAATTTTGTATATTTTTATTTTCAAAAATATTTGAAAATCCTAAATTTTCTGTTTTTTATTTTGCATTTGGTGTTGTCTCAAATACTATTACAAAATATATTGCATTTTTCCACACCAGTTCTTTTTAAAAATTGTTGACGGAAACTACAAAAGAAATGTTGTTAAGAAATCTAGAAACTTTACATTCCAGAGCCATTGCACTAATTATATACCTTAGCATAACCAAAAAAGGTTTTAAAAAATAAATTTTAATTAAATATTTTGTGTCATTTTGAAAGTAAATCCGTAATGTTTAAACAAATATTATTGGTTTCGTTTAGTTAATTCTTTAAAAGATAATTTGGTGTTTTAGTGGTAACTTCATAACAATTATTATTATTATTATTATTATTATTATTATTATTATTATTATTAT
>MU182831.1:268601-281174 GCA_016904865.1 Pissodes strobi
ATTATTATTATTATTATTATTATTATTATTATTATTATTATTATTATTATTATTATTATTATTATTATTATTATTATTATCCGATTATTTGAGAAAGTTAATAACTTATTTAATTTAATTTTATTTTCACTTCCGCCATAATAAAAAGTTATCGCTTTAACATAAATAAATTAGAAATTACTTGATATTAAATGAGCATAATGGATCAGAGAGTTCCGTCAATCACAAAATTATTGCTATAGCATGGGAAGTTTGCAAAGTTATCCGAGCAAGAAATGCTTTTATAATCATCCTTGTAGGTTGAAAAACTAAATGTCTAAAATCAAATTAAGTGAATAAATCCAATACTCTTCTTTCATTTCTACTTAAGAAATTTTCTTAAAAATCTTCCAAACAGAGGTACAATAAAGGCATATAATCATAATGTAAATTCATATAATTTTCATTCCAATGTAATCTAGATAAACCCCTGAAAACACTGAGGGACGGGTTCCCAGATCGCTTGGAATCTCTAATGATGAAAATATGGCCGATTAAGGTTTGGTGGCTTTAAGAAATAATTTATTTGCTGTATCGCGCGATATCCCTTATTAATACTTATTTATCACTGAGGAGAACTATCCCTGTCTTTCCTTGCTGAAATTATGTATTTGTAGTATTTTGTTCAAATCGTATATCCTCATTGAACAGGGGACAGGCATTGTTGCTAGGCAAATAGTATATCATATCGCTCTGTCAAGGTGTCCAGTGGTTTATTATGGCGACATTGGATATTTTGGTGTAGTACATTCAATGTATCGTTATTACCGTTACTTGTTCCGTATAACTTCGTCTGAATGAGCCCGCCACAGCACTTCACATAAGGTGGAGAAAATCATTTACTATTGTTCCATTTCCGGAGATTTCGGGAGTATAGGTTTCTGCTTCTTGCTTTTTGTAACTTCCACTTTAATACAATTGTTTCCTGACCATCTTAAAACACTTAGCTGTTAGTCTAGAACTATAGACTAACCCTTGCTCCTTGCTGTGATTTTATAGCTGTTTTACATTCACGTCTGCATGTTTACCAAAGATTGGTCTTGACCTTTCCCACGAGAAACATTTTAAATGCAAATTGGTTTCATGAGAACTTTAAAAATGTTTTAATGAGATTCAGCTTAAGAGTGGTGTTTTATTGATGCTTTACTTACGGCCAGATACACTATAAGATCAATTCGCCTCTTGGAGTGTTGATATTGTATATTTATTTAATCCAATATTGCTATTTAAGATATTCTAACATGCAACAACAAAGCATGTTTGTTTTAAATTGCTTTACACGCAGGCTTTATGCGAGCTTTCATAGCGTTTTGTGAGAATCCTAATAACACACATGACGCTTTAAGGTAGCTTCATGAAAAGCCTGTCCTTCTCTAGCCAGAGACCCTCGATATTTTATGAGAGCTTTATAAATGCTTTTACAACGTGGTAACAGCATAAATGATTCCAAGAGGCTTTTAAATGGCTGCAACAACCTCCTGTAACTAATGATAAGACTAAAAATGTTTCTTGGCTGTTCAGTATATTTTCTGGTATTTCTGCATCATCCGCAGTGGAGATTGCGCCATCGTAACAGTGATTTCGCCAGACCATCGGTGTTAACGACAACTTCAATTTTCCTTCAAAAATTTATTTTTGACTTTGATTGGTTGTAATAGCTTTATTTCGTTGATTGATTTTTAACTTTCCCGCAAAATCCTTTTTCGGCATAGGATTTGTGGTATACTTTTTCGTAGTGTAAGTACATTGTGTGATTTTATGGCACGTAAAGTAAGATATTTCGGGAGCATTGTTGGTTTTTGCTTATCGTTCGATACCATTTTGTGGCATTGCTTTTAGTTGATTCTTCTTATCTTTCGGAACTTAAGCAACGTCTAGTCGAAAGTGGGGAAAGGGCGGAGTTACTTTCATGTTGATCTTTAGATGTATAAGGAAGGATGTCCCTCAGGGCTCGATACTGTGACCCGTAATCCTTATTTTGTATACAAATGAAGGGTACAGGGGGAAAACGATCTAAGTCACATTTCTTATGGGAAACTTTTTTATTATTTCACCGAAAATTTTATTCTTGATAAAAGTTGGTGCTTGGAAAAAAACTAATTTTGACAATGCTAAATTAAAGATAAGTTATTCAGGGTACTTAAAAAATACAAAAATGATGGTTAAAAAAACAAAAACATTGGAATATCGGAAAACCTTCTACAGAAAAAAATAAAGCTCCTATTAAGATAAAAATAAAAGTCAAATACCATTTTTTCCAAAAGTGCACCGTTGCGGAGAAAATCCATGTCATTTATTGAAAAAACCCTCTTTTTCTTAATGTTGTCCTTATTTTTTTCAGCAACGATGCACTTTTGAAAAAAATGGTATTTGACTTTTATTTTTATCTTAATAGTAGCTTTATTTTTTCTGTAGAAGGTTTTCCGATATTCCAAAATTTTTGTTTTTTAACCACCATTTTTGTATTTTGAAATACCCTGTATAACTTATCCTTAATTAAGCATTGTCAAAATTAGTTTTTTTCCAAGCACCAACTTTTATCAAGAATAAAATTTTCTGTGAAATCAATATTTTTCCCCTGTACCCTTCAAATGATATTGCTCATGCAGCGGACTGTGATATGATACTTATGCCAATGACATTTTCCTGAAGCAGATATTGCACCACTCTAAAATAAGATAATAATCTTGTTCTTATTAAATATAATAACACAGAACTTAAATGAGAGGGAATATTTCTTTCTTGAGTGTTGTTTTGCAACCACACATAGAAAGCTTTCGCCAGGCATCAGTAAATGTAGTTCCGTATTGAAAGCCTATATCCGGTAGGATCACTTATGGGATAATATTTTGTGGAAATTTAAGTCAATCGGTTGATATTTTTAACCTTAAAAAAGTATTAGAACAATTTTTAAAATGTGATATAACTTTTTTTACTTTCTACCGTCTGAATACCTTCGAATTCATTAATTTTATCATCAATATCAACGCAGTCTTTTACTTTCAAGGATAACGCCAGTACAGTAAATGGTTCAGGGTTACCAACTTAAGAGGTTAAAGGCCCGATCCTAGCTATATTAAAAAACAAATACTTTTAGTATATTAAAGATCTGGAACAAGCTCTCAATAGCTTTCCACGAACCAGCCTATGAAATTACATTGAATGTTCTTAGTGCAGATACCTTATAATAATATCTCCAAATAAATGAGCATCGCTAACTCCAAATAAATGAGCATCGCAAAGCTATCAAAAGTTTTTGAAAAACGGAACCCTGAATATAATTCGTTTACCGCATAGTCCGATCATTACTGATTCCGAGTATACCAGGTTTCATGCCTCTATTTTTAAAAATAACAGAAAAAAATTACAAAACGTACCATAAGATCAATGAATTAGTTATTAAACTCGTTAACACATTAGTGTTATGGAACGGCTTTTCTCATTTTCTCAGTTAGTTTTGAAATCAGAGGACTCAAACCTGATACATTTGAAATCAGTAACGGACGGACTATAAGTTGATCTTTTTTACAGTAAACTTTTACAGACTGTTCATGAAAAATCCTGCAACTTTTGTATTTAAAGTTTTTTAGTATTTCTTAAAATAATTTCTCTAGGTAGGGCCTAAATGTACTCGAGAATCTCGTGATCATGGTGACACGACTATATCTTTAGGGGTTTTTAGCATTGAGGTATTTTGCAGTTATTATAATGTAATATATAGAAGAAGAATCTAATGAGTATTTATCAATCTATAAAGATTCGAGTCTCTTACAGTGTAGAAACTTTCTACGGTGGGTTTTGCAAGAACTGCCGAAGCCTAGGGGTACAACATCTTAATTGACGAAGTACTGGGTGTTAAAAATTAAAATCGATACGTCATTTGGGAGGAAACAAATTGCGCGGAGATAAAAAAATTAAAAAGTAGTTCTTTACAGAACAGTATTTTTTTATATTTGAAACCATATTACGAAGAGCCTTCTGTAATAACTTACGTTATTCGTACGTTAGCTTGTATTTATATCTGTTTTAGAGATTCTCTGTTGGCCTCGCTTTTAGATGGTGTAAGAGCGTCCGGAAATAAAGATGTTTTTATAACAATGCGACCCACTCCGAGAGCTTATCGACTTGGGCCTTTACATATTCCCGTCGAGGAAGAAGTAGAGAGTCTCCATTTAAAGTTCTTTCAAAGTTCTGTGCCTCATCTCTCGTTTGCCGTCTGCGTTAAACGTTTTAATGCAAATATTTCTTATAGCGGCCTTTTATACAGTGTAACTCAGGAGGTAAGTTATCTCAATTGATGTATTATTAGCGAGTTCCATATATCTATTTTTATTTTGGGGTAAAATAAATATCATTTTTATATGACCAAATGTTTACTTTGCATGGCAAAATCTATACATTTATTTTTAAATTAATGAGTCAATCAGTCGGTACTTTCATGACATGCATATTATGTCAAATAAAGCTAAATACACAAAGAATAGCACAAAAGGAAAATTTTTGACATTTCGGAGAATTAAGTCTTTAGACAACCATTACGTGGCAGTTGCTCATGATTGTCAATGTTGATATCTCCATACTGTGGAGTCCACTCGGTGAGTCCACTTCATTAAGGTAATTTCTCAATGGCCTGACGTTCTGATGAGAAACAATATACCCCTTATATTTGCTGGCTCCGAAGCTTGCGATGATTGGCTAAAAACTGTGAGCTATACTCGTCATCGCCCATAGATCAAATAAAATAGTATATTATTATTGAATTTATTTACTTATTCAGCTTTAAGATGGCATTTTTAGTAATCAATCGAAATAAACAAAAAATATCTAACCTACAAAGTATTATTTTGAATTAATTACTTATTGTATTTATTAACGTTTTTAAAATTAAATAATTTATAGCATTGACACCGGCTTATTAGTATAATTTGTTTACGAAATAGTTACCCAATTAAGGATGGTGGCTCTAAATTTGGAATCTATTTTTAAAAAAATTGCTATTTATATTGTGACAATCTTGGCTTTTTGAGGGTAAGACACCTCATTTTATATTACATCATCGTTTTCCCGAACCACACTTCTTCATTTTTTCACTTAGCGAACTATCTTGCCACCATTTTGACCCACTCTCATTTGAAAAATCCATGTTTCATTCGAAAAACCATATCCCGAAATTTAAAATTTTGATGCTCAACATATTTCTAAAAATAATGAATCCACTATTTTGCAATTTGAGGCAGTTCATACCTCCTATTGCAATCTTTTTCAAATGCAAAAACTTTTTATAAATTTTGATAAAGAATTTAGCTTAATGTCCAAAATATCACGTTGCTATGCCGCATCCTTTAATAATGATTTTAGAGCTATATGTAGTTTCGTAATGTCATCTATACAGAGTAGATGACATTACGAAACTTAATTTTTTTTTATTTTCACACATTTTGGGTTTTTATCAACTTTTACGACGCTTTTCTAGCTTTTTCGTTGTACATTAGTTATTTTCTCTCTTAAAATGCTTTTTACTGAACTTAAACCGATTCCGAGAAGATTTGATATCATCTCCTCTATGTTTCCCGGTGTATTATTTTTTGTGAAAAAGGTAAACAAATTGAGGTAAGAGTTTACTGTACGGATTATGCTATTGTCGTAATTTTTCTTTGAAAAAAACTTTGCGTGTTATTTAAACGGATGACTTAAACTATATTTCAGTGTCAGAATTATAGGCATAAATTGTCAATTTAAAATTTTTAAATTTATACATATTTATACATTTAAAATTTAAAAAATCAGAACTTGGCAATTTAATAGGTGATGGACACTATTACTGAAACATAACCAAACTCATTTTTGTTAATAGCAATTGTACACAATGTCAAATGTTAACGTAGGTTAACGAGCCAGAAGTTCGCGAAAGCTTGAGTAAAAAATCAGGATAATTCATTGAATCCCATGCCTCTACTATCTGGGAAACAATTTATTTTATATATATATCTATTACAAATAAAAAATATTTATATGTTTTATTAGAATTATCCCCTAATCGACTGCTTTCTTATTTTGCACATCACACTCTACTTGAGAATCTGGATACGGATTCCGCACTGGTCGTTGCACTAGAATGGTTGTGGTGCAGTTTATGAATATTTTAACGTTGGCCCTGGAAGGGGGTAGCTTGCTTTAGTCATCATGTGTGAATAATGCTTGTCGCTCACTTAAGCGCGGCGCTGTGAAGCAAAGCGAAGAGCTGCGGGTGGAATTTTCCAAGTGCTCGCGCACTTGCAGAAGCAGGATTGATTCATGCAAAGGCGTTTGCCAATATTAAGAAATGGCTTAATGCATATCTTAGCCCCCTATGGAGTTATAGGGCTTCGCAGAATTTTGGGTTATTGCTTCACAGAGTTTGTCGTGGCCTCACAGAATATCTACTTGTTGGGTACTTATTAATTAATTCTTCGTAGGCCACTCTAACATCTGTAACTGTTGCTTCGTTGAATTTTTCCCACTGAATTTTTGGTCAGGTTTCTTCGTTTTAGCCACACCACTTCGTTATTTCTTCCACTTTGGATGCTATTTTTTGTTGCTCAGTCTTAAATGATGACAAATTTCTTACGTGGTGTCTATACGTTTTAATATTTTCTCGAGGGATCTATAATTTCTTGAAATCATACTCTTGACCATCGAAACCCTTTTGGACTAATTTTGTTAAGATGGCGGCGGCGCGGCGTGACGATTTGATTCTCTTCCAAGTTTTTTGATAGTAGACACGCCTTACAGTTGCATATAATATATTGAGATCGATTTTTCACAATCACTCCTTTGTGTTGTAGCCTCTACTGTAGAGTCTTATAATTATCGCATCTAGCAGTGAATTAGAATCAGAATCGCCCTCCTTCGCTTCATAGTTTTGGGAATAGCTTGCCGTATTTTATTGTATGAAATGACCCTATGACCAATACTAATACTATACAAAGTCCAGAAGTATATTTACATGAATTTACAACACTTAACTCATCAGGTACATGATAGTATCCCCAGAGAATGACGTTACTACTAATTTCCCTTGGTACCACCTCAACAACTTGGTTTTTAACATCGATATCATTAGATTCTCCAGATTAAAGAGTATACGGTTCTTGCTCAGTACACTATAAATAATGTTGCGCTAAAGCAAGAGCACTGCTAAAGATCTTGGTCTTTCTGTACATTTTGGAAACAGGTAGAGCAAATAAAATGTGTGGTATTGTTAAGTGATCCATTGAAGATATTTGAATATTGAATATTTTTGCTCTAAAGACCTTATATAAAGGTTAATATTGGAATTCTCAAACATAGGCATCTTTAAGTAGGTTAGAAAATATGCAGCATAATTCATCAAATATGCAAGACACATTTCATCTTGGTGATGACCAGGTGATGTATTACTTGGATCTGATCGCTTTTGCACTTAGGAGCGATTATTATGATGTTTGCTTTACTTTCAAGGGATTCAACAACATTATTAAGAGCTCAAAATGTCTGACATATTTTTAAATTTGTACCCCTCAATATCAAACTCGTAAGCAATCCCTTCTACTCACCTTAGTTTCAGCCTTCGTACTTACTTCATACTCCGATCGACCGGATTTTATCTGACGGCAATGAGTATTAAGGTTCGTTGGATTTATTTAATATAGGCCGTAGTAGGTTTCAGCCTTAGGCGAAAAGAATCATTTAGCTGAAGTTAATTTAATGCATTAGTGTAACTGTAATGTATATGTAATCATGCAAATGTGTATGTGAACAATAATTAAGTGAAACTACTCTGAACGAAATGGAGGTTTTTAAGTTGAACTTTGATATCAATATCATGCAATTTAATTTATTGGATTACTTATATTTTAGAGCATTTTCGCTGAAAACAAGGAGAAACTAATTTTAGCAGCGTTACAGGCGCTTGTATCTCGGGAAGGTGACCAGAAAACCATTTCTGCAGAAGAACTTGAGTCTCAATTCCAAGCTCTAAGAAGGCTTGTTGCGAGTAAAATTGGATTTGCGGCCTTCACTAAACTCTCTGGGTAATAACGTGTTTACATATTATATAACTTTATAGTTTTGAAATATTTGAAAAAGTTTATTTATTGTTTTATAAGTGCTAATATTTAGCTAATATGGTTTTGAAAAATTTGCTGGTGTAAAATAAAATGTCATAACCCTATGATAATTTCTTCTTAGCATCATCTAACTTATCAAAAACTGTCTACAATACTCTACACTTTTATAATGTCACTGGTCCGTGAACACGCTGTATAGGATCATCCAACTAAAAGTAATTATGTCTTATAACTCTGTTATGTTAGCAGTGGCTGGAATATGATAAAAAATCATTATGTGCTATTGCACATATTACTAATAAACGTGCAGTTTGTTTTAAAACTTCTTGAGTGTAATTTAGTCTTGTCTTATTATAAAAACGCCAATATATATTTATTCCAAATTTCTTCTATAAGAGTAATAAATTTTGGTAGAATGAAATGTTCTTAGACTTCGAAGGTAAGTTTTAAATTAGTTTCAGAAACATGGATCCACTCGAATATATGCAAGGTGTTACAAATTCGATGGGATAGTATTGGTATCTGTAAAACCGTAAGAGATACGAAGTCGATTAAATTGGGACAAAGTCGCGCTATCTAATGCCTAGTAATATGTCCTCGAGAAGATTGAGAAACTCCTACTACTTCCGAAGATATGCGTAAAAAACCTGAATTTATGCACAGCTTTATTTGGAGAGATACCGGAAAATAAATTTTACATTTTCATTGCCACTTTTCTTCTCCACATGATCGTGTACTCAGATTTTGAATCGATGTTTCGTCTCTTCGGCACCACCATTAACTTCATTTTCTCAAATAGTAGCCTGGATTTTTCTCTTTTGTGGAAGCTTTTGTGCCCTTCGAAAACAAATGATGTACCACTCATTGATTATTTAAAAAATTTACCATTAATCGTTAGAGATAATGTGTTAAAGAGAGATAGCATAGATCGTTTTAGGAGGACGAACGTTTTTAAATAATAATATCAAGTTCCACGTTTATAAAATTAGGTGCATAGTGCCGAACCCAAGGGGGGAAACGTCCGCTGGCAAATCTAGCCATAATATCCTGTTAGAGAAAAATCAATATTATCGATAATTTTGTTAATGCGATATCAGATATTCAGTTATTTTCGTTAGTAATATAACAAGTGCATATTTTCAAGTTGAGCGGTTATTTTGCAAAATAGCAAGACTGCATATTTTCAAGGAAGTTATAAAATCTGACTCCGTAGAAGAAGGGATTTTGTCTGTTTTTTGGCAATATGCACGAATGCTTTATTTTTAAGAAAATAGCTAAGAAATCTTATTTAAAAGAAATTTGCATGTGATATTTTTTCTAGAGTATTTCGCTTGTAAATAGTAAAATATCATATTTAAGCTATGAAAGCAGCCGTGTGTGACATTTACAGGAGTGGATCAAATCTGAAAACGCCCTATGGTGGAAAGAATATTAAACAAATTACTAAAATCTAGGGAACTTGCTATTTCTTATAAAAGAGAGCGAAACAATTTTTGCTGTTATTAAGGTACAATCCAATGAATTTTCGAGATAAACTGTGGGGTATCGGGGGCTCAAGGGACAAGTTTAACGCAAGTTTAAGCACCTGCTTGAGTGGGATTTGCTTTTCTCAACCAATCTAGATTTAGATTACATATATTTTATAGACTATAGTCTTTAGTCTTACGTATTTGAAGCCGTAATCTACTATTGTCCCTCCACTATTAAACTCTTCGCTCAATTTTGGCATTGGGAAAATTTCAGAATACGTGAGACAGCTTAATGTATCCGGGAGAGCGCCGGGCCCTGCTGAAAATCACGCAATTCTGCTTACAAATTGCTCGTCACCTTTGGCACTGCCATTACAAAGAATATTCCAACTCTTATTGAATAGGGGTTATATTCCAACAACGTGGACATTTTTCAATTTTCTAGCTATATTTAAATCCTGAAGCAGACGTGACAATGAAATGTTCATTCTTTTTGCTATTCCAAAGCTATTCGAATCGATGTTAACTGATGCCATTTTCTCCACGATTAAGCAACCTGGTTTTGCTGCGGAAAATGAGCAACAGTCAATGTTGCTGTGTATCGGAGTCTCTTAACTTCTATGGAGACGGGAAACCCAGTCGACTGCAAGTGCATATTATCTACAAAGTGATTCGTATTGTGGGAATCATTTGTTGTGAAATCAAGTCCTATCTCAGTGATCGTAAGCAGCGCGTGGAGGTGTGTGACTTGCTTTCGTGCGAGGTGTCGGTGACGTCGAGCGTCCTTCAGAGTTCCCATATATTACCAGCACAAGAATAATAAATAACTAGAATCCAAACTCAACCGTCATCGTGTATATTGATCAAAAGCGCTGGGTGACCTTCAATCCACGCCGCAGCCAGAATTCCATGAGCGCGCTTACTGCATGTTGACTGATTTAATATCTTATTAAGAAAATAGCACGAATGGCCGGATAGCTGAACTTTTTTTGAAGTGAATATTTCTGTAGTTCCATGAGAGTGATTTTTCAAGGCCGCACCACGACAAGGTTTATGAAAAATTGATTATTGAAACCGGCTCAAATAAGTAAAATAAGTTGATACTAAGTGAAACTAACCAAAAGTTTATTAGACGACTAACTCAAACTAACCAAATCTATTAAAATTTATTATAACGTATCGGAACCGGCTCAAATAAGTAAAATAAGTTGAGACGAAGTGAAACTAACCAAAAGTTGATTGGACGACTAACCCAAACTAACCAAATCTGTTAAAACTGATTGTAACGTATCGGAACCGGCTCAAATAAGTAAAATAAGTTGTTTCTAAGTAAAACTAACCGAAAGTGGATTGGACGACTAATCCGAACTAGTCAAATCTATTAAAATTGATAATAACGTATCGGAACCGGTTCAAATGACTAAAATAAGTTGAGACTAAGTGAGACTAACCGAAAGTTGATTAGACGACTAACCAAAACTAACCAAATCTATTAAAATTGATTATAACGTATCGGAACCGGCTTAAATAAGTAAAATAAGTTGAGACTCGATAAAGAAGTATTCACTTCTATCACGTGTACTGTGATACTAGTGACTTTTTATTTGTAAATATGAATGCCTATCTTTTTATGTACTATATTAATAGATTGTTTTGCATGTTAATGATATATCTGGCAGCGTTAATATAGCGGAGTATTTTGATATGGTAGGATTTAACAGGAAATTATTATTTGGAACGCATCATAACGGATATCTGTGAATTTGTCAAATATACTGATGGTTTGGAATTTCATTAAATAAACGGTACTACTTTCTCGCTTATTAAAACTATCAGAACCCGTTCAAATGACTAAAATAAGTTGAGCCTAAGTGAAACTAACAAAGTTGCTTCAATGACTAACCAAAACAAACCAAATATATTAAAATTGATTATAACGTATCGGAACCGGTTCAAATCACTAATATAAGTTGAGAATATGCCAAACTAACCGAAAGTTGCTTCAACAACTAACCGAAACTAACCAAATCTACTAAAATTGATTATAACGTATCGGAACCGGCTCAAATAAGAAAAAATAATTTGAAACTAAGTAAAACTAACCGAAAGTTGATTAGACGACTAACCAAAATTCACCAAATCTATTAAAATTGATTATTATATGATTCTCTCACACTCTTTCTCTCTTATAACATCGAGAAAGAAGTATTCACTTCTATCACGTGCAATGTGCTACCCGCGACTGTTTTTTGCCAATCTCGACGATTGTGTCTTTGTATGTGTGTGTCTCTGTCCGGCACACGACTTTTCTCCAAAACTGTTAGGCCGATTTCTACCAAAATGGGTATTTAGGAGTTTCGGGACAATATCTCCAGACTTTTTATAATTTTTTTCTTTAACCTTATAATTAAGGATAGTTTATATAAAGAAAAATATAACAAAATTGGTTTTTAAAAAACGGGCTAAACGATTTTCATTAGATTTTCTATATGTTTTCAATTTAGTAAGCAAATAATACATACTACCCCGTTTTTCTATGAAAAATCGGTGAAGTCCCTTAACTCTTGACAAAAATGGACAGAATCGATTTTCTCGAAACAGATCCAACGATTTCCTTCATAGTCTGTACCTTTTTACCAATTAGTAAGGCAAAAACTATGCACTTGTTTGTTTTCCTAAGAAAAATAAGATAAAGCCCCTTTACTAGTGAAAATATTGACCTTCCAATTTTTCCTAGTTTTGTGGCGGAGCTATGTTCCAACTTTTTTTTTAATTCCAATAAGCGAGAAATTAGTACCGTTTATTTAAGATTTTTCCCAAACCATCAGTATTTTTCAAATTCACAGATATCCGTTTTGATCCGTTTTCAGCATATGGGCTTTAGTTTCAATTTTAAAACCATTCCAAATAATAATGTCCTGTTGAATCCTATCATATCAAAATACTCCGCTATATTAATGCTGCCAGATATTTCATTA
>MU182831.1:281184-291712 GCA_016904865.1 Pissodes strobi
CGTTTTGGTTAGTCGTTCAAACAACTTTCGGGTAGTTTCACTTAGTATCAACTCATTTTAGTCATCTGAACCGGTTCCGATACATTATAATAAATTTTAATAGATTTGGTTAGTTTTGGTTAGTCGTCCAAGTATGGTACTTAGTATCAACTTATTTTACTCATTTGAACCGGTTACGATACGTTATAATAAATTTTAATGGATTAGGTTAGTTTTGATTAGTCGTCCAAGTGTGGTACCTACTTAGTATTTACTTATTGTACTTATGCCCAGTTTCTGAAAGTATGGATAACTTTATTCTTTAAATATTTACTATGACAACGATTGTTAATACAATTGTAACCATAGTAATTATAGGCTTCATAACTTTATACACTAGATATCTGGTACTTCAGAAACCGGGCATTAGTCATTTGAACCGGTTCCGATACGTTATAATCAATTTTAATAGATTTGGTTAGTTTTGGTTAGTCGTCCAATCAACTTTCGGGTAGTTATTTATACTAACGTTTTCAGCGATTTAATCATTCCTAAGATATTAAAGATGCTAATAAATAAAACTACTTATTTTCTAACCTATATATTTATTTCGCCAAATTATTATAACTTATGGTTTGTGGTTATTCTCTATTAATCGATTTTAGTGTATAATATAAATTCAAAATTCAAATTCAAAAATGCTTTATTGTCTCGAACAAAATTCTTTGACAAAGCTGAGGAAAAAGAGGTAAAAGAAACCTATGGATTAGTAATTAAAACCTACTGTCAATCAGTGCAAACAACTTAATCAATACGTAAGTACTTACAGACTATTCTTACACCCTAATTTCTAATTTAAAATATCAAACAAAAATGACATAATTACCAAAAGCATAAAATGTTTACAGACAAGACAACATAAAAACACAGTGTCAAAAACCAAACAGTACAATTAAAATACATCTTTCAAGAACTCATCCACACCATAGTAAGCTCTCGCACACAGTAGCTTCTTAACTGTTTTCTTAAATTTCGTTAAATTAGGTATCTGTCTAATCCTTTGGGGCAGGTGGTTATACAGTGTCTTGCTATTAAATATTAGCGAGTTTCTAATTTTAGAGGATGTGGGTATTGGAAGTGAAATTTTGTGTGGGTCCCTTAACCCGTATGCATGGTTAGTTACCAATTGAGGCTTGTGCTTTTTATAAATTAAGCGTACCATTTCCAAAATGAACAAGGAGGGCAAAGTCAGAATTCCATGCTCCAAAAATAAAGGTCTACAAGACTCACGTACCCCGGCCTTAAACATATACATTACAGCTCTCTTCTGCAGAACGAACACACTCTGAAATAGTTGCCCCTAGCATGAACACCAGAAACAAATTCCGTACCGCAAATGAGATTCGATTAGAGCGAAGTAAGAGGATCTGACTGTACTAGGGCTAAATTGGTCAGAGATTGATCTGATGGCGTAACAATTTGAAGCCAATCGTGATCTCAGGGAACCAATATGACACTCAAATTTAAGTCGGCCATCGATTCACAGTCCCAAGAACCTGTTTTCAGTAACGTTTTTCAGCAGGCCATCACCCATACGAATCTCCCCAAGTTCACTGCCAAGCGACATAACACTGGTTTTCGATACATTTAAAGAAAGCCTATTGGCGTCACACCAGATCTTAATCTTTTTGAAGTCGCAATTAACAGTATCCTTTAATCTATTGGTATCCCTATCATGCCACAATATTGTGGCGTCATCCGCAAACAGAGTAAACTTACCCTGCACGTCAAGATTTGCAAATTCATTTATGTACATAAATTATAAGTAAACTGGTCCAAAAATCCATTAAAACACGAAACCCTCAACAAGGAAAAATGCATCCAAAGTATAAGCTCATATTTTCAACAGCTAGAATTTTACCGTATTTTAGACGATCCGGTTACTACAGCCGTAGCTCCTACACTGTCGATTTTCGGCGGATCGAGCCGTTCGAGGTCACGGCATACCGGGGGTAGCAACAAGGAAATATTGGATTCTGGTTATTTATTATTCTTGTGTTACCAGTGTGATTACTGTCATTTATCAACGATGATATTTCCTTCTCTCAATCTCTCCATGTTCTTTTATATGCGTATGGCCTGAAGTAGTTTGGATTCCGATTTGGACTATTTCGTTTCCTGGTGTTCTTCAATCATGCAAATAAATTAGTTTTTATAAATATAGGAATCATAGTGTCTTCATTATTAACAGACAATTGTTTTTGAACCTGCATGTTTTTCTTATGGGCTCTAGGTTGCTCCGATACATAAATACATCTATGACGCCAAAACTCTTATAGGTCTCCATAACTGTCTCATTCTCAGCATCTTGGAATACTACTTGATGCTTTGGACCCCGAATCACAAAAAATAAACTCGAGAGCGTACATGGCTAATTGCTTGCTTCCTTCCCCAGATCTTACTTACGAGATTAGATTGCTGCAAAAACGGCCGAAGAGTTCTTCTGATTTTGTATAAGCTTTCGACTGTGCTGATTCGTTGGAATTGGTTTGACTATTGGTCCCTGCAAAAACAACAGCTTTTCCATATCGGCTTTGTCCAATGTGTCCATTTTCCCTGTTTCATTTGCACCTTTAAATATACCATTTCGAATTTTGTTATTCCATAGTGTGTGTACATGAGTAAATAAACACTTAATGAATGATTATTTACTTATTCTGGATAAATAATTTGGAAATTATAATAGTCTAGCTGCCGCTATTGGCTAACAGTTAGTAAGATATGCACTAAATGAAAATATATCCTTTGTACAAATAAAATATGTCGTTTTTGTTTTCAGATTTCGGGAATCCATCGGCATAAAAGTAGTAACAGCATTAAAGAGAAATAATTATGGAGTGACACATGCAGCGATTGATATGATTTGCGCCTTGATGCACCCTATGCATGACGATTATGATCTTAAGCAGGAGCAATTGAATAAATCGTCACTTTTACAAACCAAAGCGTTTTTAGAGAATCTCCTCAATATGTGGACAACTCATATTGTAAGTTTTATTTTGTTGTTTAGTTCCCTTCTTAGTGCAATCGAGGCCAGAATCGGTACACGCAATCTGCCAATTTTGCGGATTACTGCAACAGTAGCTTCAATTCTGAAAATTGTCTCCTCTTTTATTAATGCAAAATATTTAATGCAAATAAATATTTTTAAAACGTGTCAAATAAAATACCATAATATCTTTTGATTTTTTTTAAAAGAGTAATAAAATTGTTGATGATAATATTTGGCGAACGTAACATTCTAATATCACCTTCGAATCATCTTTTAAAATGTTAAAGTAAATTAGTTCAAAGTACGTGGTGAAAGACCGATTTACTATTCGAAAGTGCAATGTTAGATAAGTGCTTGGCTTTGTGCATACTTTCTACAAAGAGTAATTCAAGCATTATTAGTAGAGTTTAAATAACGTCCCCACAACTATTTTTTTCTATTCATTTGTTTGTTATTTTTAGGCTCAGGGAACCGGTGCCCTTGTAGTTTCCTCCATGCTAGATTTTCTCACATTTGCACTTTGTGTGCCTTACAGCGAAACAACCGATGGGAAACATTTTGATATCTTGCTAGAAATGGTAGCAGATCGTGGTCGAGTGCTTTTTAAACTTTTCCAGGTATAGATTAATAGTTTTTTACTGTACAGTGACGGAAATAATATTTCGTACACTGAGGTTAACATTTAATGTCATTTTTGAATATTTTGGTAAACTGGGCTTTTTACCTTTATCTCATCTTTACACTTTGCGTTTCTTACTTTATCAATAACAGGAAAAAGGATATGTGTATCGTGGGTTATAATATAAAATTATTTATTCTAAAAAAGTACTCCTATACAATTGGTAGTTGGGGGAGTTGGAAAACTAAAAGACACTATACAAGATCTCAAAACTAAATCGAAAATATAGGATCAATTTTCAAACAACTTCAAAATTAATTATGAAACAGATTATTCTATCCAATGATCCTGAATTTTCCCATTTAGTTCTGAGGCTTTGTATAGTGCTTCTAGGTTTCCCAACTTGCTCAGCTATTCTTCGTAGAAAAACACCTACTTCGAACAAAGGAATTAATCTCGCCTTCTCGAGTTGATTCGAGTTGATGTTCTCAAACTTTGTTAAAATCAAATAATATAATTTTCAAATCTGATGACACCGATAACAATTTGTCAAAAAGTGAAGTGTATTTCCAGGTGATCTAAGTATACAAAAGCCAACATCACATTGGGAAAAAATAAATGTACGAAATCTTATTTCCGTCACGGTACTTTCTCTTCTTTAATGGAAATTGGGAAAGTCTGTTTTTTAATTGAAATGCCAACGTCAAATTTTAGGAGAAAGATTGGTAGTACAGTTTTGATAACTAGACAATAAGCCAGTGCGTTTTATTGTTGTTAAAACGGTTACTAAAATAAGATTATGAGTTATGTCGTCTTTGAACAGTAAATGCTTTACTTGGTGAAGGAAGAGGAGGTTTTGTTAATAAAACTTTACGTTTCATCCAGCTAAAGAAGATGAATATTTTGAGGATGTCCATGTATATTGTATATGTTAGGTTTATAATTTTTAATAGAATAACAAGTTGACCTACAACATCAACATACGTTTAGTGCTTCTAGCCCTAACGTAACAGGTTCTGTTCCCAGTACTAGTGCATTAACAGGTACTAACATGGTAAGCGATAGTAACGTATAGATTGCCGGCTTAGTAGGGAAGAAAACTGTGCGGTACAAAGGTGCATCTGAAAAGAAAGAATGGCTGCCAGTATAGTTTTATTGGGTTGATTTGACGCATATTGTATTAAATAAACCACTTATGCTTTAAGGATTCTTTGCCTGGAGGTCTTAAAGGCAGCATCCCAACTAGCAAATATAGTTCCCAGTCCTTTTTAAAATATCACTGCCCCTAAAGTATAGTTTCTAGACCCACCCTGCCACTTAAAATGTTACTCTATAATGAATAGTCACTTTGAAGTATATTTCGAGAATGACCGGTTAGTGCCTACCTACCATGAAAGTGGAAAATAAACACCCCGACTGCAAGTGGCAAACATATAATTTAAAGAAGTGGCTGGAACTACCCGAATCTTCGAATATGACACCATAAAAGATCAAAAACTTTGCAACACGTATTTCTTCTTGAAGTCAAAAGTAAAGATTTTTAATTAAAAGGAAGTCTAGCCCCGGAGAGTCGTATTGCAAATGCCAGGCCCCGGTAGTTGGGTCGTTAGAGCGCCACCAGTTCTGTCCAATTAAACTGAAAAAGCTCCGTGTTGTGCAGGGTGGCTAGGCTGGCTTATTGAATTAAAGGAACTCAAGCTTAACTTAACATGAAAACAAGAAAACACAATTTAAAATTTAAGGAACAATATATTTGCTACTAAGTTCTTTTTTTGAAAACCAACAATTTATCTGGAGTAAAATGGAAAGTTAAAGACAAAAGAATGTCAAATTTAACTAATAATTGGTACAATATGGTGATTGTACGGAGACCAATTATGTTGTTAATACTCGATACTGTATGCCTTACAACTAAATGCACTAAACACTATAAACCGAAGTGATCAATAACTCAAGTTACATTAAAATAAAAATTCAGATTTTATAGAATGGAGTAAATAAGATAACGCATGGGACGCAAAGCAAATGGTGGACGATACACAAAAAAGGTTGACACAGATAAAGCAATTAAATCGTTAATTCAGGCAAAAAAAAACTGTAGCAATAATTACCTCGTTCGTGTGTGAGGGTCACGGGAGATTCGACGGTCTCCGTCTTATACGACGAACGTGGAAAGCCTTTAGAAATAAGGGAAAAAAACCATTAGCGTCATGGCGTCGTCCGTGTGCTTAACAAGCAATAGGGAAAAATAATTCCAGAGAAAATGTTTACCTAGTACAGTGTTTAGACCCCGATAAATCGGTCGTGTAAAAACACAAAGAGTTACCACAATATATCCGCAAAGAATGGGTGGAATTAAATCACAATATTAAAGGTTGAATCTCTAAGAATGCACTCACGGCAATCCTTCTCTCCTTGAAAGGTACCTTTAGAAGAACTCTGTTCGTTTCCGTCAATTTGCCTTTCTCATTCTACGAGATTAAAAAAAACTACGTCAGATCAGCAAGTAGGGAGGAGCTGAAAATTGCCAACTGATTCGATACAAGGAATCATTCTAAGATAATAAACTTAAATGGTTCACGAAATACCAGAGAATATTCCCTAACAAAACGATAAACTTTTAAAAATTTAAATCGACAGCTGCAAGTATAAGAAATAGTACATTCCTATTAGTCGGAACTAACAACCGAAGGTTACAAAAAGTGAATGCAAGTGGAAAGATGAATAATTATATAAACCAGAGGTCCCAAAACGATCTCAGAAATGATCGGCCGGTGATTGGAGTTCAGCAACCAAGGGGTTCCAAAAAGTTATGAAATATTCAAACCGAAAATAAAATATGAATTTGACGAGTCTAATGAAACGTAAAAGCAGATTTTATTAACAAAATTCTTAAAAATATAAATCGGTTCGCTGGCCGTTCTACGGTAATGCAATATAAATTAAGCTAAGTTATAATAGTAACAATATCCTATTTTAGTGACTTGATCAAACCTAAGCGAACTGTAGTTTGCTTAACAACTAAAATAAATATAGTCACAAAGTGTTATAAAAGCTAATACAAATATATCGTTAACCTATATTTAGAATAGAGTTAATTTACATTAAGGAATACAGCAATTTTAAGCTTATTGTCAGCAAATCGAATCAATAAATTTAGAATTTATCATCTTCGAGGAGCATTGACCTCTTTTCAATAATTCCTGCCGCAAAATACAACATTTTTTTGCTAAATGAAATTTAAAAATATTTGACACTGGCAAAATCGGACTGTTACAACTTTATGGTGTCTTTGAAGGAGCGGTCACTAACAAGTGCTATCATAATGCCTCCATTAAGTTTTTGTTACTTTATAGTAACAATTTAAGTTACGGAGTAGTCGCGGCCACGACATCTAGTTACTTCTAATTTATAGTAGCATTGAAAGTAGCAAAATGGACACTGCTACCTTCCTAGGTCACTATAAAGTTATTGTTTCTATAAAGTCGCCTCTGGGTAGTTACAATTATCACTTTATCAATCCGAAGATTTTAAAGTTCAAACGGGTAGGGATGGCCTAACATATTATTGTTCCCGGTACTTTGTGGAAGCATATGGAACTATAAAGTATTTTTCGGATTAAACGGCCATATTTTTTTCATGAGTTTTCAGACGAACACCCAATAGCTCAAACATTTTGCGTTTCCAAGCTAAATATACCTAGACTAAAGCTTTTTTCCTTAGCTATTTTGTTATTTTTGACGGTGGACTACTATTTTAAAGTTTCACGCCAGTTTCAAGCAAATATTTTTTTCATTACTACACGAGTTTCTATTGCAAATAATATAATAATTTGATTTGAGAGGCGCTCGAAAATTTTGTCATATAAACCCACTATTTTATTCAATAAAGTCGATTGCGTTTTGGAATTTACCTACAAAAGGCGTTAAAATCGCATGGTAAATAACAAAGAAATAATAACGGCTTCCATAATTATTTTCCATCATGACATTTATTTTTATGAAGTGTGAAATTGCATGAAGAGGTCGCTGCGAATAAAGTTTAACAGTTTAACGAAAGTTCCACATGTCGATGTCGGTGGGAAAACTTGGCTGCCACGAACCCGCGACTAGACAGCTTCGTAACGCCAAGTCCAAGCGCTGGCGATGCCGTACGAAAAGTTGATATACTCGCACGGCATCGCCACTGATTCGTGTTCGCTTCAAATCGCTCACGTAGGACCGGGCGTAACAGAGAAGTCGCATTCACCAGTAGGCTACCTTATAGTAACACATCATAGTAACTCCTTTAGTGGCAAAAACTACCCAAGACACTACCCGGCTACTCAAGATCTGTCCCCATTTTGGTCGTAGTTACTTAACAGCTACGAATATACGACGTAGCCGCCGATGGTCACCGCCCACTTTGTAGTGGCTTTGATAGTGGCAGTTACGTATCACCACCATAAATGCTAGTTGGGTTATCTAAAAATTTGATATGTTCCTTTTTTGGCACTTCTTGAATTCATTTCAAATAACACATCTTTTTGTTTATAGATAACTTTCTGTATTTGGAAACCTTTATTGTATTAAATAAAGCTCTTATGCTTTAAGTATTTTTTGCCTAGTGGTTTTAAAGGCGCAAAACTGATAATATCGCTCTTAAAGCCATACTGATTTAAAAGGGCTGTTAGGCATGGTACAATAACGGAAGGCAGGATACTCAGCGGTTTCAAAATCGGCTCTCTCTGCGCATTGACGTCACAAAGAGATTTATTCCTTTAAATTATAATGGCAACACCCTTAGTATATACACAAATTTTAGATTTAACTGAATAGTTTGTTTTATTTTGATAGAAAATTTGGTAAATGGAATATTGGATGATTAATTAAAGGTAATTTTGAATGATCAACCTAATTATTAAAGGCTTTTTTAGGATATGGATTTTTCCGCTTTAGTTGATTGTGGGAAAAGTTTGCAAACAGATTATTTTATTGACAGTGCATTCAGCAACACACTGGACTCCACTTTCAATGATACATTTACACAGAATAAAGCGAGGAATAAAAGCTTATTAAAAATTTTATTTAATAACACAGAACTTTTTCTTTTTTAATTAAAATAGGTATCAAAAACGCCACGTCTGGCCATGGGAAAAATAACAAAACAAATAGAACAAATAAACATTATATCTACTTGATCCATGTATAATGTTAGCTTGTCAACTGAAATAAAATACAGGTATAAAATGAAAATAATCATAAACAAATCGTCATTAAAATGATGTACAGCTTATAGGTTAGAAAATAACTGATTTTTGTTTAAATTATTACAACAAGCGTTTATCCACAATTTTTGCAACAAATGTCTTTAGGGACTGTATAAAAATCTAATAGTTCTTGGCTTGATTATCACTTTTACAACCGTGCAGAGCCACAACAGTCGCAGACAACGCATTTTTAATAGTCAAATTTTCACTTGTTTATCCAATAAAATATAACAATTTTAGCACTAAACACTGCAAAACAGTTATAATTCAGACCAGGCAATATAAATTTGATACAATCCACGCAAAAACTGGAAACTAATAAAAAAACGCAAGAAACACACTAGATTCAATAGCAAAGAATACAATAAAACGCCATATTTACTCTCTTTAAACAAATTGACAGATGGGCGATCGAATGTGCAATATCTTACCTTCCTTCGTTATTGTATCATGGCTGTTAGGCATAATAGTTTTAAGAGAGAAATTTAATTGCTTCATTACAGTGTAACGATATCTTTAGTTGGGCGCTAATTTGTAGAGAAATTTAATTTATTTAATTAAGTAAGGCTTTGTGCGCCATTTTGTAATGAAATACTAGTTGTTTAAATGCATGAGACTCGTTTCTGTTTTTCTTAGGGAGTCGATCGACGTTCTTTTGTTAGCAGTGAATTTTTTGTGTATTGTGGGCGCCAGAGTTCCTAGAGACAATGCGAACTGAGATATAAATGAATATAAAGATAAGAATATCAGAAATTTGCCCTTATAATTCGTGTCTGTCTCACAGACCTCAATCTTGCGTTAAATTAAAGAAATAAATTTCAAAACAACAATATATTAATTATACAATTAAATTACAAATACGATTGATGAAATTTGAAATGGAGTTAATCTATATAATCAAATGTCAAATATAATTGATGAAATCATTTGAAATAAAGTTTATGAATAAATTTGATGTAGTAATGAAAATTAACATTAATTGTAACAGTTTAAAAAAAAAGGACTGAATAAAGCGTTATTATTGGTCTTTACAATATGTTTATCTTCTGATTGGCTAATACTTAGCTTGTCCAATTATTCTGTAACCATGCGATCGTATTGGGACCTCTACTGGAACCGCTTCTGCCTGTTCCCAAGTTAGTATCTCTTGGTATTATCGAGGACTTATTTGGTTTTCCAAGTATCGATTCCCTCAGAACACTTTGTACAGCAAGTGGACGAACACCTGCTACTTGCCAAGCACGATGTTTTCTTCCAGCCAATGTTGAATGCATGCAAGAGAAAATAACCTAGTCTTAGACCAATGTATATTGCTAATTAAATATGGACATGATGGTGCTTCCAGGATGAAAATATTTCGGAAGTAAACTCCCGGCCATTCGGATCTCCGGGCGCTGGGTGGCCCTGGGAGCCCTTCATTCTGCATTTCACAGACAGCAAACATACCGAACCAATTTAGAATAGATTTTTGCAACATAAGAGGCCTAAATACAAACATAAATTCGGTACACCAACATCTACAAGCAAATAGACCACACATATTAGCCCTTGCAGAAACACAAGTATGTTCTACAACAACAACAACCTCTATCCTGGTTACGACTTACATACCCGATTTAGATATAAGTTC